>JAULKK010311279.1:0-33755 GCA_032355705.1 Rubia peregrina
ATTCATTCACTGGGGATATAGTAAAAAAATGTGTCCCCAGTGTACCATATAGAAATTGTATTTGATATACTATAGTTTAAGGTAAATAATATGGTATCTCTGGGGTACCATGAATATTGTATCCCAAGGATGTTTTGTGTAATTCAAATTGTAAAGATGTGCATTGTTTTATGTGAGATTGTGCATTATTATAATTTAATTGTGATTACTATATAAATACTGATGCACAAATAATAGTATTGAAATACACATTCTACCTATTCATCGAAATCCTAGGGTTTTGAGAAGAGTGGCTACTTATCTTGGAGCTCAAGAAACTAACATTAATTAGTGAAGGGCAATTACGACACTTGAACTCGGAATGGGTAGTCGTAACCCACCTTGCCCCGGTGAAGGCAGTTTCATTTCGGTTTAAGCCAGTTAATTAATAACCACCGTAAAGTAACTGTAATTGATGGCGGTTAAGGCACAACCATCTAGAATGAGTCATATGTTGACGATAGTTTTGATGAAACCGTCCGTTAAACTTCCAGTTTTGGAACATGATGCGGGGGATTATTTTAGAGTAGTGATAGATCTCGAAATCAGTAATGGCGAGTCCATCTTCTCCGAGTATCTGCAGAGGTCCCTAGGGCAGTTCCCGAGAATAAGCTCTGACACTCTAGTCAGTGTCAATCTTGATTATGCTTTTTCGAGAGTAAAAATAAATTACCCTGTCTGGTATTTCCAATATTTATTTATAGAGACTTGATCATGTGATTATGGCTCACATATTGCCCTCCCCTTCCTCAGGTCATGGTGTAAGAGAGGGTATTGTGGTGAGTGGTGCCTCTATGTTATTCTTGGAATTGGTTACTTTGGAGCGAAACAACGTTGTTGGCACGTGTGTATTTAGGGAACCGATATGTTCTTGCGAATCGATCATTATAATGCTCGGTTATGACTGGTTATGGCTGAGTAGGCCATATATACCATAAACTCCCCATACATGGAGTTATGATAAGCGGAGCGAGTGGTGGCCGTTTTTGCGAAGTGAGTAATGTTTTTTTTAACACAGTGAATGTAGAGTGAGATGTAAAATGTACATCAGTTTAGTTTGGTAATAAAGGTATGGTGAACACAAACTTGAGAATGACTTCATGGGTGGAAAAAAATTTGTCTAAGGATTAGGATTGTGTTGGATAATGAATTAAAAAGTAATTTTATGGTAACCGATTAGTATTCCCTAAATTCCCAGAAATGGTTAGTAGTATCCCAAAAAATGAGGGGGAACCGATTTAAAAATGAAACGGCACGTGGAGTAATCATAACATAGCATGTTTTTCAAAATTAACAAGTGATGACTCTGATACTTAACTAACACAAGTTAATAATTTTCTCAAAAAAGGAGCACTATCGAAAAAGTGGCTTTATCGATTTGACCTCTATTGTGTTTCTATAAAAGTAAGTGAGCATTATAAGGACATGCCTTTGTTTCACTTACCTTGCTAGGATTATCATAAGTCTGTTGACTGTTCATGAGGGCTTTAATTGCAGAAGGTAAATTACCAATCCCAATATCTTTTTTTTCTTCAAAACATGATTGTTGCGGTAAGAATCCCTCTGATAATAATGACAACCTATGTAGGCTCGGGTGCTAGATTTCTTCTTCGTGCAAAAATCTCTCGGATCATATCCGGAGTAAATGCTACAATGCTAAAGTTAGTATCTAGGAATTATGTATGTAAATCTTTGTCTTAATTATTGCTTACCTTGGTTGTTTCATCTCTTGCCTATTTATAGGATCTTTCACCCTACATTCAGGGTGTTATGCACCTTGTAGGACATATCTAACGTGGCCAACATGGTGGTAATTGTTGGCCATATTCCCATGATTGTGGGTTACGTGGAAATTTTTTGTGTGGTCGTGGCCGGATGCACTTGTTGTGCACTATTTGTTGTGCAAAGTTGAAAAGTGTAGTTAGGAGCTCGCTGGCATGAGCACTTCTCTTGTTCTCTACGAGGTCAGGGCTAGGATTATAGGTTCCATATATACCTTGTATATACCATAAGCCTCCTAAACTGCGAAGGGTCCAGGGTTGGGATTGATATGTGCTACGGGGTGGCGGTGGAGTGATATAGTGTCATTTTATCTGTCCATTGCGTGTATATCGTGATTTTGTGAAGCCCTTCGTGTGAAAGTATATATGTTGCAGAAATTGGGGTGGACTTTGATTATTCGATATAATTATTACTTCAGTATATTTTCAAGACATTTTCTTTGCACCAAACGCTACCTGTCTGGTGCCTTTTTTATTTTCGTGCTGGTTTTGATTGATTGACAGCTGCTAGTTGGGTATTTTGGAAATTGTGACTTGAGCATTGCCTCTTTATTAATGGCTTCGGGCTTCAAGCGTAATTAATTTTTTCTTCATTTTGTTTAAGTTTTAAGTTGTGAGTTATGGGTCTGCCCTTAAGCCTTGGGGTTTATTTTTCTTCTGTCTCTCAAGTTTTCGCTTATTTAATCGTACTTCCTGCAATTCTAGGTATGTGGGGTGCCTTCATGTGTGATGTATGGGATGTGTGTCATAGTGGTTATGCTTATCGCGGATTGTAGGTGTGGATTTTCCGGAATATTGTTGGGCTTGATGTTGCCTATTTTCATACACACATAATGCAATAATTCTCTCTCTCTCTCTCTCTCTCTTCCAGTAATGAGTATTTCTGGACTTGCGATTTCTAGGTCAATTGTTGTTCGTCAGAATAAGGCAGGGCCCAAGACTGAAATTGTGCCTTATGATGAACCACAAATTCTATCTCTAGTTAAAGCTACAATGATAGTAGCCGATCACATTTTTTTATCATGGACCCGCTAAGGGTGGTCATAAGTGGGAGTTTTCATTTACTGATGGGGATGAGTTATGTGGAAGTCCTAGCGAGGGGTCGATGGAGTCATCAACAAAAAAATGGCGAACCTGCATTCGCTAGTAGAGAAAGCTCTATTAAAGGCAGCATTAAAAGGCGGTTTCATCAAAACTGCCTTTAATTGATATCCAGAAACATTTCTGAGTTCGAAAATCCCCTTAAAGGCGGTTTAAAATTAATTAAAGGTGGATCCGCCTTTAATGGCGATCGATTAAAGGCGGTTTTGCCTTAAGAACTGCCCTAAGTCTCCTTTTAATTTTAAAGGAGGTTTTAAAGGCAGAACCCTCTTCCCCCTTATTTTCATTCCCTCCCCCTTTGTAACCCTACACGTTTAACTTCTCTCCCTATCCCACATCTCACACCCCGCCACTGCCGCCTACACCGCCTCACCCTCCCTTCGCCGTTCCAGCCCCCGCCTTACGCCACCCTCTGCCCACCTTCATCTTCCCTCAATTGTCACCTCTCACGCCACCACTAAGGTCTCCATCAAAGCTCTATCGTCCTCCGCCTAAGCTCCACCACCCTCCGCCTAAGCTTCACCGCCCACGCCACCCCTCCGTCGCTCGCCCTCGCAGCTAGAGATGCTCTATGTAGTTGGAGAAAGAGCTATTGTCGCATCGTCACCGCTGGAGAAGGAGTTTCTCACTCGTCTGCCTCTTGCATCGCTCGTCCACCTCTCGCTCGTCGCCAGAGAATGAGCTGATGTTGCATTGTCGTCCGCTGGAGAAGTTCTTAGTCGTTGGAGAAGGAGAAGGTTGCGGCGCCACCTACTTGCTGTTGCACCATCGTTGGAGAAGCTCTCTGTCGCGACGTGATCTTCATCACTGCCACCCTCTACCACTAGAGATCGAGGCCGCCGCTGGAGTTGCTGTTGTGTTGCAATCAAAATCGATGTTGTGTTGACTGATGTTGTTGTTATGTTGATTGCTGTCATCATTTGATGCCTTTTTTCCATTAGGGTTTTCTTGTTTTAAGCAGGCAAAAACCGAGATAAGAGATATTTTTGAACTCGAAAACTGTTGTAGATCCTATTAAAGGTGATTATTTTAACCGCCTTTGATCGATTTCGATAAAAGGCGGATCTAAAGTGCCTTCTCTTGTACAATATAACCACTATTAATGGCTAATTCCTCCACTAGAGGTTATGAGGAGGATGCTGAGATGGAAAAGTTGTTGATGTGTTTGGCGATCTGGCCTTAACCCGACTATATTCATGGGTATACTTATACTGTGATGTTGTAATTAGTCGGGGGTCAAACTGTGGTAGTATGTGTTGTAAACTTCTTTTTGTTTACTAGTTATGGATGGTTTGTCGACTGTAAGGCCTCATTTCAAGGAGTTAGAGGGGCTTGAACTCGAGGTCTGTAAATCTTATGGTTGAGCTTGACACTACCCGTGAGCGTCTACGCTTATGTGAAGAGGAGGTGGGGTGTCAACAGGAGTGGATCTCCCATCTACAAAATGAGGGTTTTTAATACCCCATGATATGCAAGGACGTTGGTTCATCGGGTTATGAAAACCCAAGGTTTTCTCAAGTTTTAGTCTAAGGTTGTTGATGTTGCTCAGGATCTTGGAAAGTATATTGGATATAAGATCTTGCGGTTTTCCAATCCTGGGCGGGTCTACACTCTTCCTCTTATGTCTGGTATAGATCGAGGTCTTAGCTGGCGGCAACGTGAGGTGGATAGATTGCTCTGGGCAAGGATAAGTGACCATAAAAACTCTTTCCCATTGGTTAAATACTTGGAAGGTTTGCCCACACCCATTAGTTTGAAGGGTTTGCGCGCTTGTTCGGAGGATCAGCATGTCCAAAGATCAAATGTTATTGAATGACTCATTGATTAGTTCTTTACGAAATTGGGTCATGTCTCCAACATGCAAATGACTATTAATATTTGATTGTCACTAGCTAGTATTTAAAAAGTGTAGGCATTAAGTGAGTAAAAATGACCACTTGCTTAAAACAATAGACATAACCGACTTAATTATTGATCCTATCGAATTGAACTAGATATGGTCCATTCACTAGAGTATAATGTCAACATGGATAACATTGGTAGAAGATGGAAATGAATGCATATACTCCCTCTATCCCAGCTCAATCTGCACATTTTTTTATTAACTTTCTCATATCATATTTGACCAACGATAACTTTATTTATGCATAATAATGGTGTATTAAAATTTGATGTTTAGAAAATACATCATGCAAGGAATCCAATCATATATCACATAATGATATTTGTATCTATATACTGGTTAAAATTTATGGTCAAATATGTCTTCAGAAAGTTGACCAAAAAGTGTGCAGCTTGAACTGGGACAGGGGAGTACTTAAAAAATACATGATGTGGATAATATAACAGTATTTCACATGATGGTATTGGATCTATACACTAATTGAAATTTATGATCAAACGTGTTTTGATAAAGTTGATAAAAAAGAATGTAAATTCGGTTGGAACGGAGGGAGTACTCTTTTTTAACAAACAAATTAATTAAAAGCCATCTACTGTAGTTATCTTGATGGGAAATATTTCTATTAGATGATGTCCTATGCAAACATTAAATTGATAAAAGTCACTAACCAAATTATTATAATAGACTCAATGTAAAAAATCATCTTCTATACAATGGTCTCTTGCAACATCCAGTTTGAGGTGATTAAAATTTAAAATGACTCCTTCACATAGATCTAATGATATTGGAGGCTCATATTGAGGCCGTCGGTATCGCTACAAGAAAACACACCTCAGTTAATTGGTATATGGCAAATAATCGAGGTAAAAAAATTCTTTTACCTCGGTTATATTTTAGAGTAAAATGCTTAGATGACCGGCTCCCTGTTCCTTGGAAAGTACAAATATAAGCCTCGGTTTTTCAAAAGTGCAGATATACCCATGGCTGGCAGAAATATGTAAATTTATACCCGAGTGGCTGCTTAGATTAGCGAGAATATTAATGGGTACAACTGCCTGCTTAGATGACTTTAGGTACAACTGCACTTTTAAAAAACTCCGGGTTATATTTGCACAAATCAAAGAAATGAGAGTTATATAAGCCCTTAGCTCTATATTTTAAAATCAAAGTAAAAGGTTTTAGTTACCTCAGTTACAAATTAACCGAGGTAAATAGTTGACATTTTAATTTGGTTACATGATAATAGCCGTAAAAATTTCAACATATCGAAGTAAAAAACTTTGATCGACAAGAGTGTGAAGTCGGACATGTGAGTATGAACCAATATTGTAAACCAGCAAGGCTATAGCTGACGTTGCACAAGTGGTCAGTTGGATCGAAGGCAACTCAAAACATTGGTCGACATCAGATCTGTCAGGATTAATTTCTCAACTTTGGGACATTTGACCACCATTTTTCATGTGAACCAGAATTCCCCCCCCCCAAATTTCGTATGGGTCACAACCTTATTCATGTCAATTCTACATTGTTAAGGGTGTGAGTTACCGTTGTGGATTGTGCAAAATCGCTATTCATTTAGTTATAGTAAGTTTTTCATTACTTTTGTTCAACCATTTCTTTAACTTAAGATTGTAAAGCTAGATTAAATTCACACACACACAGACACAGACACAGACACACACACACACACACATATATGAACATGTGATTTACTATGGGTTCATTTAATTCTTGCATTTCGTGCATGCGTTGTTGTTCACTGTGAGACATACTAAGGTTAGGTCTTGAGTGCCATATATATATATATATATGGCAGTCAAAGCCTACACATAGTTTAAACAGGGATAACTTACCATTTTGTCTCCAGAATCTGTAAGTAGTTAACCATCCAAGGGAATAAAGCCTCAACGGCTATCCACGGCTAACCCTAAGATAAATTCCTTATTATGAAACTGGAAACATGTCAGACCCTAATATAACTATATGTAGAATTAAGCCCACAATTCACTTTTAACAGGATTAAAGTCATGAGTAATTATACATGAAGCTAAGCATGATTTAAACAGAGAATTATCCTATCATTAGGCTAATATGAACTTATAAACAAATATTAAAAAGAACAAATAAAGTACCTAAGAATAAGGCAATATGAAGAAGACTTCAATCTGTTGAACCTTTCTCTTAAAATATGAAAAATGTACAAGGGAGAGTGTTTACAAGCAAGTAAGTAAGTTGTGTATGTAGTAGTAGGCGGGTGCCTCTTCTACTTTGAAATCTATATATTTATAGCCTAATCTATGAACTCCTCACCCATTTACAAATCGGATTTGAAGATATTAACTTCGATTCTGTAATAGTATCTACTCTCAGATTTTTGAAATTGGGAAAGCATAAACATAATGCTTCCTTAGGTCCCCCATTTCTTTTGTCGCAACATCTTTATTAGTGCTTTATGGGTCCTTCATTCTTCTTTCTGCTTTGCATTATTCATCTCTAATTTCCCTCTTTCAGATTTTTTGTGGCTGATTTGCCTAGTTCTTCTAGAAGGTCTTCAAGGCCTTCCTCATCCTAAGGGTCTTGGGAATCTTCTTCCCCCTGGGATGCAATAGATGCATCTGATTTTGCCTCACCAATATTCTGGAATAGGCCTTTCTTGACTTCGTCCAAGTATGACTTGATGATTTCTTCCTTGGAAATAAGACCTTGTTGCATTTGTAGTCGTTGTATGATATGCTGGAATGGACTTATTTGACTCCTCTTGTGCTGAGAAATTTGCTTCTCATACATTTTTTTTATTTTTAAGGATATTCCTTGTAGAAGTTCTAAGCCGTGTATTTGGCTAGTGGTATAATCCTTTTTCATTAATTTGTCCCAAAATTTGGTATAACTAATTCTTTTTAAACAGTGGACTTGGTGATTATTTTGATTGACTTCAGGAACCCATTTGTATATCCATGGGATGAAAAATTCTGTAAAGAAATACGTGGGACCAATATTATATATCCATGTTCTATAATTTTCATGTTCTATCAAGTTTTGTGATATATCCACCCATGTAAGATATAAATATTTAAATTCATGTGGAAAAATAGTTGTCCCTGGGCCATATGATAGCCACCATGTTAAAAACCAAATTGGAATTCTTTTATGAAAAACTTGTTCGTCAATTTGAACAAACCACGTATGTTTTCTTTTTGAATTTTCATTATAAAAATACTTTTTTCAGAGCTGAGATATAATCCCAGTAATTGTATTTGAAAGTCATTCTTAACTCAGGAGAGGTGAATTCTCTTTCCTTCATTGGGGATAAGTCCCATTCTTCAGGGGATACAATCTTCTTTATTATAATTTTACTGAAATTATAAATGTTGGGGACATTTGTTGGGGTGAAGTGCATTATTTCGCACGATTCGGTTGCTTTTAGCAGGCCCTCATAATAGGGTCTTGATTTGTATGCATCTACAACATAGAATGTTGTATCAAAATATCTTTGCATTAAGGATCATGGGTCCTTTCCCCCATTGTAAATCTTTGTTTTCAAGAAGCAATACAATTTATTCTTGGTTTATTTTTTGGTTGGGATCAATATTATCTTCCGATTCTTCTGCTGCTCGAGCATATGAGGTTTCTGACTCATTGCGGGGTTTGGCCTGAATATAATTCATGAATTCCTTGTATAAAGGATGATCTTTGGAAATTCCGTAAGAGTATGATTCTATATATTCAGCTATTAGTCGTTTGCCTCCATGCTGGGCGAGGATATTACCTCAGCCTCCTCAGCCCCTATATGAGCCTCTACCAGTTCTTCCCCCTTTCTGGGGGTTGCATTCTGTGGAAAACAGAAAATTCTATCATGTTAAATATTCTCTCGTCAAGAAATCAGGGAGACTATTTTCTTCCTTTTTATATATTATCTCCATATCAAACGAGCTTACATGAGCCTACCATTGTGCGAACATCTGTTTTGACACATCATGCTTGAAATCCTTTTTAAACATATATGGGGTTAATTTACAATCAGTAAAAAAATTGAATTTTTTATTATATAAATCATCCTGAAATTCGAACACATTTAAGTATTGCTAATATTTCTTTCACCACTGTCGAATACTTTTTCTGACTTTCGGACCATTTTCCCGAATAAAATCTTACTAAATATTCTTTTCTAGTTTTAGGACATATTTGTTTTACTATGCCTCCATATCCTATTCAATTTTTTCCTATGTTTGGATTTGCCAACATTAAGAGGGTAAATCTTTTACCTTATTTTTTTTAAATTTTTCTTACTATTTGTGTATGACTTTTGGTCCATGGTTTAGGATTTATTTTTAATCTGTCATATAAAATAGCAGTATCTTTTGCTAAATTTTCATAATAAGAGGAAATGAAATTTAAACATCCTAAAAATCTTTGTAACTGAGTTTTATCAATTATTTCATCTGAAATTTTTTCTGCAAATATTATACTTCTATTAATGAGAATAATTTCCCCCATCGGATATTATGTCCTTAAAACCTTATATTTGTGTGGAATAATTTCATCTTTGGCTTGGATATTACAAGCCTACTCTGTATTACAATCTTCTTGAATATTTCAAGGTGTCTGAAATGTATTTCAATATCTTTATAAAAGACTAATATATCATCAATATTTACAATGATAAAGTCATTATAAGGAGTAAATATGTCATTCATAATATGTTGAAATTCAGAAGGTACAATTTTAGTTAGAAAGGCGTTACCTTCCATTCATAGTGTCCTATAAGAACATTAAATGCCATTTTTTTAATACTGATCAGATTCTTTAATTTGAATCTGCCAATATCCTGATTTTAAGTCAAATTTTGAAAATTAAATTGAATCATATATTCTATCTAATAAATCCCTTTTTATTAGGAATATGAAGTCTTATCCATTTTAAAATTTTATTTAATGGTTTATAATTTATAACTATTCTAGGAACTCCTCGTTCTATTTCACTGTATTTATTAACATGAAATCTTGTGCATGACCAAGGGGAATTTGAAGGTTTTATTATCTTTGTGTAAAAGAAATTCTATTCATTTTTTACATAATTCTAAATATTCTGAATTCATTTGCCAATGTCTTGCCTTAGTAGGAATATAATTGTTTACAAAATTTTCTTCGTATGGGAGACTGACCATGTGTCCTTTTCTATCCCATAATGCATTTGGGTGTTCGTTACATATTTGTAATGAAAACAGTGTATATATTAATTTTATATTCTCTCGATATTTTACATTATGAAATATATCTTCAATGGATAATATTCTGATTTCATGTTTTAGGAAATTAATATGCATATTTTTTCTATAGATTCTTTCTTTTACTTCATTTATTGTTCTGGTGAATGGTTCTTCTATAAAATCTATCCTTATTTTATTATTTCTATAATTCCCTATAATTATTGTCTGATCTATATTTTCTATAAGAAATAACTTGTTTACAAAGGGGGTTCCAGGTATGACTTGGTCCTTTAAATTCTTTACTAAAAGAAATGTCTCTGGAATACACACCTTATTTTTGCATATATATGCTGAAGATAATTTATACTGAATATTTAATTTTTCTCCTCTTGCATGTCTGACAGTATGAGGTATTTTTTCATAATATTTTGTAGGTATTATTCCTTCGTTTATAACCCTAAGGTCTGCTCCACTATCAATAAGAACTTGTAATTCAATAGTATATTCATTATTCATAAATAAATTTATTTTAGTATGTCATTTTTGGGATACTAATTCTAAGACAGGTAGATATTTTTTAATTTTTGGTACTATTACTTCTTCAATTTTTTCTATTTCCTTATGGGAATAGTTTTCCAGATGAGTAATTCTGTTATCTAGATTTATATTAAATTTTTCTAGTATCTTAATATCATTTTTAAGAACTGATATTTCTTTCATTAAATCATTTGGTAAAACACGTGTTTCACTTATGGTTTTATTCTTATCTTCCATCATTTTATTGACATATGCCATTGAATAAGGCTTTGTTCTTTGTATAACTTCAATATTTTCATTTGAATAACTAGTAGATTGGATATCTTCTATCTGATCTATTGATTTGTTTTTTAATTCTAGGTCTTTTACTAATTTTAGTAATTCTAGAAAATTGTTATTATTGATAGCATTTATCTTAAATTCTTGGAATTGAGAATTTATTCTATAAAATTCTTCATATTAACTTTCTAATTCAGATGTTTTGATTGAACAAGGTTCTCTCTTTTCGCAATTTTAACAACAATTGATATTTGTTTTAGAATTTTCTGAGGTTTCTTCCACAGAAGAACTATATTCATATTTAGATTTAATTCTGAATTATCTATGATTTTTAATATTCTTTCTTTCATATCCTTTTCTAGTTAAAGATTTTTAATCTATTTTCTTATTCTAATTGTATTTGCAGAATGACCTATTTTTCTACATTGAAAACATGTTACCTTTTTTTCCAGTCTTTTTTGTCACTTAGTATTTTCCTTAAATTTATTCTTTTCCCAATAAGGTTTTCTAGAATATTTTTTCTTGTTATAATGTTTTTACTAGTTGAGAATTTGGCCTTATTTTCTCTAGGTATATCTACTCCAAATTGGCCACAAAATTGTCCTAATTGGCTTCTTTCATTTAGCCTTTGTTCTTTTATTTTTTGGTTTAATTTTATTTCATTACATAGGAAAAGTCCTTATTCAATACATATGGAAATTAATATTCCATAAGTGTAATTTTCATAAGGTATGGAGACTCTATTTTTTCTTAAGACCTTTCTTATTCTTTCAGCAAATAAGCTTGGTAAACCATCTACAAAATTTGATTTCCAATGAGTACTATTACTTTCTGGAAGTTCTATGACTCTATTGAGAAAAGTATCCTTATACCATATGAAATTTGAGAGTGTTTTACATCTTAGATTCTGTAAAAGTGTCCTAGTATTTTCTCCTTGGTCGAATATTCGACCCGTAAAATGTTCTAAAATATTTTGAACCAAAGTATAGATAACATTTTATACAATACTATTTCCTTCTTGTTTTACTCTTTTTAGAATTTTTTATGTGGTGGATAAATAATTATCCCACCATCCTTTTAATTGTCCTGTAAAATTAGCAAAAATCATTTTAGCTATATTACTATATATATTTTTATTTTGTCTACATATTGTACTTTTATATATTAGCATTCTGTGAACAATATTATTAATTTGTTTGTCAGTATAACCATCTATATTCCATTCATAAGTATGCTTTCCGCTATAACTATTATTTAATACATATTCATGTTCTTCATGGAGTGTATCCATAGGAGAAGGCCTATTGTAATAATGTAATATCATGGTTGGCCTATCTGCAAATTTGTATTTTATTTATTTCTTGTGGAAATGTTTTTTTCATTTTCTTCTAGTAAATTAGATTATTCATCCTCTAAGGTATTAAGTTTTAAATTTTTAAACTTGTTTTCAATCATTGTCTCTAAATCTGAAAATGGTTTTAATTTAAATCCTTAATTTCTAGAGGTGGTTGCAAATTCGAATCTAATATAACTTGCGAGTTTTGATATGATGTGGATGGTGTATTAATACAAGTAT
Organism: Rubia peregrina; assembly: GCA_032355705.1. Lineage (NCBI taxonomy): Eukaryota > Viridiplantae > Streptophyta > Magnoliopsida > Gentianales > Rubiaceae > Rubia > Rubia peregrina. The sequence continues at coordinate 12,423 of JAULKK010311279.1, forward strand.
TATTTTTTACTTGTGATATGAGATTTTTAATTCTATTTTTAATGAGGTAATTTGTTCTCCTATGACTCTAAAATATAAATTTTTATAATTGTTTTTGTTCCAATAAAGTATTAAATTGCTTTATTGTTATTTTTAGCATATTTTCTTTAAATAGTTTTAAATAAGCTTTAAAATTTATGTTCCATTTGAAAAGATTGTTGTGGAGGATATTATGCTTTTAATGCATTTCCATTGGATAACCTGTAATCTCTTTCAATTACAGAAATACAGGGTTTAATATAATAAACTAAAAATCATGGAATAAAATATATAATTTTATTTCTTTTAGAAACAAATTTATAGAATTTTTCTTGAATATTATACTTTTCTTGCTAGAAAAACTATCAAAAAACCATGTTCAAACAGTTTTCCATTGTTCCATAAAGAATTTATTTTAAATTATCTGCCTTGTAGTAGATCCTTTTTCAAAATTTATTTTAATCATATTGAAATTCATTTCTGATTCAGTTGTATCTGCATCCTTTATATTATAAATACCTTTTACAATATTATTTTTATTTTCTACAAGGTTTTCTATATGACACAACTCTTCCTCCTCTTCTTCACTTTTATTACTGACTATATTTTAAATATAAGGAGACATAAAAGATCTATTTGATGGAGTTTTATCTACCCTAGATGTAGAAGCAAATGATCTTCTTCTTCAATTAATTTGTGCTTATTATTCATCTGTTTATGACCAGTTTCTTCAGATGTTTGTAGAACATGTCTAACTTCTGAGTTGATTTCTGGTTCTTGAATACCAGTGTGTTCTATTTTTCAATTATCTGGAAAAGGAATTTCAATCCATTTTATCGTATCTCTAGTAGTTATATGAGATTTACCAAAATTCATTTCTCTAAGAACAGTTTCATTAATATCTCTATCGTTTATTTTACAATTAGGATTTAATGTATATAAAGGCTTAAAATAAATTCTATAACAAAGACATATGAGCTCAGATCCTATAGCATAGGTGTATCATTTTGTCTTAACATGTAATGTTAACCTGTCAAGTATATTTATCAGTTAATGATAAATTTAAATCTGGATATACATTAAAATAAATTGGCCATGTGATAAGCTAGATGTTATTATTCCCATTATTGAATTATTCCAATTTAAATTTCTACCATCTCTTAAGGTTTCTACAAAGCTTTCTGGCAATCCTTTTAGTGTTAGAAGCTTGAATGCTATTTGAACTAAGCCAACATGTAGAAATTTATATATTTGTCTGTATCTAATGATATCATTTTCACTTAGTAATTTGATAATTGATTCATCGTTTTCTAATGTAAATGATTCTTCTGTAGTTTTTACTAAAACCTATTTTTTAAAAGGTTCCTAACTGATATACAGTTCCAGTTCCTACTCTGGGACTTGTCCATATATTAAGCGCTTCTATGTTTTCAGGTATTTCATTTTCTTGAATAACACTGTTTTTAACAGTGTCTTTCTTCCAGTTTCTTAAATTCATTGAATTTAAAATGTTTAAACCAGGCTTATCTAAGTCCTAATAATCCATGGCTCTGATACCATACACACACATATGTATATTATATATGTGTGTGTGATGTACTATGGGTGCTTTTAATTTTGGCATTTCGTGTATACATTGTTGTTCACTGTGAGACATTCTAAGGTTTGGCCCTGACTGCCATATATATATATATGTAATATATATGTATGTATATGTAATACATGTATTGAAATGAGTTTATGAGTGAATTTATTGCTAAATTAAGAACCTGAGAATGTGTAATTATTGTTGTATCGTAGTATTGTCCATGGATAGGAGTTACTGTTTTGATGAAGATCGAACTAGTGAGGGATATCAATCATTCTTAACTAACTTCATCCAATATGTATTTGCAAATGTCGTGAAACAGAATTTGTCATATGCACATTGTCCTTGCAATAAGTGTTGAAACACAGCAATTCATGAAGATTCCATAGGTTTAAGAGATGACTTATTTATGCACGATATTGACCCAACATATAAAACTTGGTTTTGGCTTGGGGAGAATGTGGAAGAGTCCACGAGAAATAATGTAACGGCCGACAAAGATGATAGGTTAGACGAGAAAGTTGTGAAGAACTACAGGGCCAATCCATAAAGGCTCTTAGACTTGCATGGGAATAACAAGACACTATTATATGATGGGTGCCCGAAGTGATAAACGTAAAATCTAGGCATTTGTATGGTGATTTTGGGTTCTCTGGATTGTTAAAAGTGTTGAAAGAAATACTTCTGGTGGGTAACAGACTACCAAAAATGGTCTATGAAGCAAAAAATGTACTATGTCCGATAAGCATGGATTTTCAAAAGATTCATGCTTCTCGGAATGATTGGATTTTTTATAAGGGAGATGACTTGGACACATTAGAATGTTTGAAATGTGATACTCCAAGTTACAAATTGATGGATTCAGAGCATGACATAAACATTGGGAAGCAGCGGACGAAGAAGGTTCCCAAGAAGAATCTTTGGTATCTACCAATCATTCCTCGCTTGAGAAGACTGTTTGACAACATAAAAAATGAAGGAGTATGAGTTGGCATGCAGATCAGACTGTAATAGATCCTAAGGTGATTAGCCATCTGACAGATGGTGATCATTGGAAAAAAAATTAATGTGGCCTTCTCGGAATTTGGAATTGATCATCGTAATTTGAGTCCAAGTTTGTTCATAAATAGGATAAATCTGTTTGGTAATATGAACAACAATCATAGTTCTCGGATGGTGACGTTAATGATTTACAACTTACCTCCATAGTTGTGTATGAAAAGAAAGCACATCACGGTCTCTTTAATGACATTGATGTGTGCCTAGCCCCCTTGATTGAAGACATAAAACACCTTTGGCATCGCGGAGAGGAGATGTTTGATGGGTTTTACAAGGAGTCGTTAAATTTTAGAGCCATGTTTTGCACGGTTAATGACCATCCCGCGTACAATTTTTTTTGGAGTGTTCTGTAAAAGGTCACAAAGCATGCCCCATTTGTTAGGATGGAAATGATTATTTCCAGCTGATTCAGGGTAGTAAGACTGTGTATCTTGGCCACTTTGGATGGCTTCCACCAATTCACAGGTGGAGAAATCTCTGTGATGAATTCAATGGCAAGGTAGAGTTTGGGCTACCACCTCCCGTTTTGGCTGGATAAAAAAATCTCGTATTTCTAGTGGAATTTTCAAAATTACTACGACAAGATGAAGAGTAAACCAAAGGTTGTTAGTAGTTGGAAGAAGTGGTCTATATTTTTCAAACTACCATATTAGGCTATCTTAGATGTTCAACATTGTTTGGATGTGATGCACATTGAAAAGAATGTTTGCGATAAATTTGTTGGTACTTTGATGAATAACCTGAGGGAAAAATTTATGGAGTGAAGTTAAGGAAATATATTATTGAAATGATAATTATACCCACCTTGGCACCCGAGACGCGAGACACGAAGATGTTCTTACCTCCCCCTGCATGCTATTCACTTTCGAATGCTGAAAAGGGTTTCATATGCTCCGGTCTAAATAGTATCAAGGTCCCTGTGGGTTACTCTTCATGGGTTAACAACCTAGTATCCAATAATAAATTGAGATTGGGGAGTATTAAATCACATGATTCCCATTGTTTGATTCAATAATTCCTCCCGATACTACTAGACCCATTGATGAGATGCTAGAAACATGTGTTTCCTAATGCATTTAGCACATGTTTAGTAGCTTTTGTATGGTTGATTTCTAAGGTTTAAGTAGGTTTACATTACAAGGGGTTTAGATAGCCATTTTTGGTTTTCTTGTCTAAACCCTCATTTTAAATTATTTAGATCTAATGGATACTATGTTCTTACAAGCATCTAGATTCTATTTTTTGAGCTTCTTTGTAGATCGCTCATAAGGACTTCAGAGTAGCTTAGTGAAGGTCATTCACAAGAATGGCAGAAGATATTTGAAGGCTATTCACAAGGATGGTAGTAGACCAAAGACATGTGCTTTATTATGGTAGTAGATGAGATGTTCCGAAGAAAAAGAGTTGAAGTCTGGAAGAATTAGAAGACTGGCATAGCCCGTGCCCCTTTGCATTTCCCATGCCAACCTGATGGCTCGAGCTGCTAAGTTCTAACACAGACCATATCCTTTTGCATGGACCCCTTTGCATGGCATGTGCCAACCAGATAGCTTGATCGGCTAAGTTCTAGAATGAGCCATGTCCTTTTTATGACCCGTGCACCCTGATGATCAAACCTAGACTTCCAGTTCGGGCCCTAAAATAAAATGTGTGGTTGCTTTATCAGAAGCCAAATACTTCTACTCCAATCCACAGCCTGTGTTCATATACACAGGCCGCGCCACTCAGACAGTCGAGAGCACCTTCCAGTCGATGACCTGTAAGGATTTGCATGGGCCAAGCAATCAGTTTGACCTAGAATCATCTCTAGTCTGTGACCCGTGTACTTTTTCCCAGGCCGTGAGCTTTTACACGGACAATGCCGACCTGGCTGCTAGGCTTTCTCTTTGTTTTGGGCTTTTATAAGGCCTATTTTCATCTATTATATAAGAAGCACTAGTATTTTAAGGTTTAAGGATCCTTCATAATTTGTAATTTCTATTCCTAGTTTTAAGAGTAGGTAGAGAGAGAAAGAGACTAACTCTTCTCTTCTCTTTTAATATTTCCTAGTTTATGCCTATGGCATGAATCCAATGATCAAATTGGGTTTAATGTCTATGGAGTAGTGTAATTACTTGGGTATTTAATTTGTATTCATTACTAGGTAATGATTTTATGAAATTCTAGATCCTCCTTACTAGGTATTTAATTTGTATTCATTACTAGGTAATGGTTTAATGTCTATGGAGTAGTGTATTATTCATGTTTGATTTGTGCCTATTATTCTTTTAGGATCCATGTTATATATTCTATGATGAACCATAGTTTAATATGTGATATGTATCGTGCTAGGCTTGTTTACTCCTCGGGAGTGTCGGATTAGGCATATTGTAGGTTCATGAGTACCGGCTTTGTGAGCGTATGAATATTTAATCGTGAGTACCATTTTGATTGTTATAGCTAATTTGATTGGATTGAACCCCGATAGATTCAGCATGATATTTAGTAGCAACTAGGATTTTATGCAGTGACCATTGTCGTTTCAACCCTAGAGTCATCGTGTGACGCCGATTCTTTTTCCTCTATAGGTCTAGGAAGAAACGTCCATAGTGGAGTGCTTTGGATGTATTGCTTTACGAGGAGAGATGACCGTTGTCTGGATTTCTTTGATCGCTGACACACTTTCCCTAATTATGAAGACGGTGTTGATAGGATCAAATAGGCTTAGGTACCTTTGTGTGACAGAAATTGGGAAGTGCCAACTATCACCCACACTATGTGACATAGAAATGAGATAGGTTTATATGTCTTATATGCGATAGAATATAGGATCAAGGTTATTTACCGGTCATGTTATGCAAATATCCCCAAGGCAAGTTTAATATAGTTTGAATCTCTTGTTTTGCATTATTAGTAGTTTGTATACAACCCCCCAAATCCATGTCTGTAGTATTATCTATTCTCGACACACAATTGGAGTGATGTTCGATTGTGAGTTGTGTTTAGTTAACTTTCTAATTATAGCATCTATATGGACAACCTCGGACTTGCCACTGGTAGTGAGAACGAGAGTAACATATAAATTTTATCTTTGATCTCCTAGTTCTCTGTGAGTTAGTAACTACTCTCTCGTGAAAAGATCGTTGTTATTAATGACCCTGCGGAGTGCGGATCACCCATCTAGCCAAGTCATGTGAGAAAGTGCACTTCTCGGTTATGTTGATTCTTTAAAGCATGTGTTGTAAAGAGATAAAGCAAGGAAGTTTGAAGAATATAGTTACTATGTTTTGCAAATTGGAGATGTATATTCCCCCTATATTCTTTGATATAAAGGTTCACTTGTTGGTTCACGTTATACGGAAGATAATAATATGTGGTCCAATTTTATCTTCGATTGATGTATTTGTTTGAGAGGTATATGAAGATATTCAAGGGTTATTTGAAATATAAATACCACCGGGATGCTAGTATTATGCAGAACTATGTGACCGAGGAGGCTGTAGAACGTTGTATGGCTTTCTTACAGAAAAAAGAGTCAGTCGGTGTCCTAAAATCATGTCATGTTGAAAGAGTAGGTGGTAAAGGATTGTGAAAGGGAACCACTAGGGTTCTATCTCCAAAGGAATTTTTGAAAGCTTACTTATATGTTTTGCAAAATTCTTGTCAATCGTACGTGGAAATGAACATGACCTATATAAAAGAGTGAAACCCTGGTTTGTCCGAGAAATAAGTATTGGGAGAATAAAATTAAACATTCTGCTCTTGGTTATGTGTAACTGTGGTAGGAGAAGGCCACCATGACACTTTAAATTTCTTAGCCTTCGGGCCTTGAGCAACTGTGATTTTGTTCACCGCTTATGACATTAACAGTTACACCTTCTCAACCAAAAAATGGAATGAACACCCCACAACACAAAATTACGGTGTCAGCCTTGCTGTAGAAGCTTTACATGTAAGTAGCGCGAAGGACCAAAGTCTTGTACATGGAAACATTATGTATTATGGTGTGCTTGAAGAAATATGGGAACTAATCTACACCAGATTTAGGGTCCCATTGTTCAAATGCAAGTTGGTCGATAACAATGTCAGTATATCCACCGACGAGCTTGGTGTTACAATAGTTAACTTGAGCAAGACCCATGGTTCTACTTTTGATCCTTTCATATTAGCTTCACAAGAAACTTATGTCTTTTATATTGCAGACTCGTGCGACAGAGCAAATCAATGGTCACTCACGAGAATAGTCGATTCGTTGGAGAGGTTATTCCATCCTCGATGTACGACACTGAACCACAAAATCTACCTAGGACCAGTAGTATTGTCCCAGATGAGATATTCGAGGTGGAGCTATTTGTTAGAAGAGACCAAGAGGAAGGTGTTTGGATTGAGACGTGGATCAAATAAAAAAAAGATGACCTAGAAAGTATTTATGGCATGCTCTTTTTTATTTGCCTATGTTGAATGTTTATTTAGTGAAACTTTCTAAGGCTTTGTTTCATTTAATGGTGAAGCATGATAAAAAAATTAATGGCTAAAAGTGTGTGTTGAATGTGGCACGAAGTTATGTTATCAAAATTGCACCACCTATCGGTTCTAGTATCATATATATTGATGTCTAACAGCCGACTTCACACGTTTTGTTAAAAAATAGTGCCTTTTTTTGGAAAAAAAACATTCGATACTGGTAACACCTTGGTTATCAGTCAGCCTTACCGAGAGGAGGTGTGACAGGTACATGCGACACCGCATTTGTGTTTAAATTGAACAGGTAATGCCTTTTTAACTCTTAATTCTAGAACTCAGAATAGCCCTCTCAGCCGCAATAATTGTCAAGGAATCATTCTGAGTTCAAATTTGAAACACTACTCAAACATCTTTGATATTAAACTAAATATAGACAATTTCAACTTCACATTTTCCAACATAAAAAAATAAGACACTAAAAGAGACAACACCTATTACCTCGGTTCTATAAGACTTTTTACCTCATTTTTTAGTCCCAAAAATTCTGAGGTAAATATGCAGGTTTTTAAACCGACGTCGATCCTAGAAATAAGGCCGACAATTGGAAACCATAGCTGCGATATCGAATAGAATGACATCGGCATGCATAAGGAGGGACATCATTGATAGCTATAAGGAGATGAGGGGATTTGAATAGTCGTGGCATCGTCGATGTCGACGTTGGGGATAACTGACAGCAACGTCAGGGACAATGGTAAGTGACATCGCACGCTCTACGTCATGTGCTTGCTGACATAGAGGGCTAACAAATACAACATCTTTTTGTGTGACCCACGTCGCAAAAGAATTGCCGCTTATATGACGTTGGTATGGTTTCGCACCTATCATCAGGTTGTGCAACTTTGCAGATTAGCCCTAGAGACATCGATTGTCGTGCGATATTATAAAATTTAATATTCAATTACACAAGTTATCGTTCGTCGATAACCATTACATGTTGCTTAATGTTCCATAACTCGTGCAATGGTTAAACATCATACAAAAATCAATTGATGTTCAATTAATGGCGAAGAGAATTAGAATGTAATAAAGTAGAAACACTATAAAAATATATTACAAATACATGTTAGAATATATTAAAATACATGAGGTTGATATCAAATTATAACATTAATTGTGTTGAACCTCCATAGTCTATGTTGCTTGCTGAAAGTCCATTGATAACTCTCTTTGTCCAATTTCAACCAATACACATAAAACAAAAAATATGTTACAATTGGGAAGTCCAAAAATGATGTACACATAATATATTCATACCAGACGACATTAATGTCAACATGGAATCACTACCCGGTCTGCTTAGAAGTGACGTCGCATGAAGGGTCGATTAAAATCGCAAAGTCAGATAGGGAAGCAATGCTAGACATTCATTGATATTTCAATCATTCAAAGTCTATGCGATGTCGGTCAACGTTCGGTACCATGTTATTGGGACAATTATATGAGAGCAACATCGGACATTCAACCTGTGTTTATACGTAGCTAAGATTATTGTCCATAATCAGCCCTAATCTATGTAATTTTTCTCACACCTTATAAACAATGCATTATCTTGGAGACACGAACAATGTACACAATATAACATGTAACACAATCATCATACTTAACAAAAAAAATCAATCATTGATCAATGAGAAAAAAATATGGAAGGTATATGGTAACAAAGATGGAAAATGACCGTGGAATGGATGTAAAAGTACCTCAATTAATTTGAAACCGGGGATGTTCCATCCTTGGATGTTTGTTGATGTTTGAGAGAAGAAATTTGATTGTTCTTTTTAAGGGTTGTATTGGTGTGAATGGAAAGGATAGTGTGGATTTAATTTGGAGAAAGAGTGTTGGTGATGGGAAATGGGTGTTGTAGCCAATTTTTATTAACATGAAAAAAGGATGGGGGAAATTTTGGTTCAAATTTTCAGGCCAAAATTTTGGTTACCATTGGAAAATTCAAGTCAACCGACATTGCGAAGTGGTCACTCTTGGGTTCGTTTGATGCGACACATTCACGATGTCGTAAATAAGGGTAACAATCTAATTTTTGAAAAGTGTCGTACAATTCTCTCTGTTAAGATTGTGCCCCTTCCGATGACCCGTTAATGCTCAAATAAGAACAACATTGTTCCAAAATGTGAATAACAAATTGTTATCTCTTTTTTTACATTTCAACTTCTCCCACATTCGTAGAGGGACCTAATTGCAGAAACAAAATTACACCAGTTGTCCCAAACCCGAGTACCATCATCCCAAAAAGAACTATGGCTTCCATAGTCGAACTTATACTAATCAGGAGTAATAAGAAACTGGTTGCAGTCAAAAGGTCTTCCAAGGTCTTCCAAATGACCCTTTGTATACTTATCAGTAATCAACTACAATTTACTCTAGACCATATACTAGCGCATTCAAAAATTTGATGGCGGGAATTTATTTTATTTTTATTTCATAAAAACCCAAAAAATATGAAATTTCATGTGATTCAATGTGGTGGAAATTATCGTTCTCATAATTCTTATCGTAAGGGTATTAATGGATTAAAACTAAAAATGATGGACGATTACCCCTGTCTATCCGTGCATGACCAAATTGGAACATTGTGGTTGGGACTTGGTGAATCCGATAAGTGTATCTCCAATTTTACATTTTGAATTTTCCCACATTGTTGGATGGACCTAAGTGCAAAATTTTAAAAGTACATTGGCATTCCCAAAAATATATTCCAATCGTCCCAGGAGGGACCTTTGCCATTCCCACTCAAACTTATAATCCCCGAAATAAAGAAACTGGCATAATCCCATAGAGACTTCCACAACATCTTCTGATTAACCCTTGAATATCATCTACAAATTACTTTAGACCACGTAGTAGCAATTTAAAAAAGTTGATTGACGGAATTTAAGTATCTTCGTAATTAACAAAAAAGCAAGAATTTGTAATTTTGAGTGATTGGATGAGGTGGAATTTACCGATGTAATTAATAACGGTCATAGTAAGGATGTTAATGGAATACTCATAAAAAATTGAGGGACGAATACCTTGGTTCCTAGATGCCTAACCGGGAAAACATAATTGCGACAATGTGATTTAGATAATTGTGTATCTCCAATTTTGTATTTCTTCCTCTCCCACCTTTTCGGAGAGACCTAAGCGTAAAACCTATAAATTAACCGGTTATGCTAAAACCAATTCCAATCAAACTAGACGTTAATAAAGTTCATGGATAGTTATAAATTTCAATTTTTAGCTCCTAAAAAACTTTTAACGGTTGTGAAGGATAATTACATTTGTTTTAGTCAAACATTGGCCCAGTTGCCAAGCTTATAGGGTGAAAAGGTGAGGCCCACGTTCAGGTAAGCCGACGTCGCTCATACGTCGATAACATGTTGACAAATACGATTAATCTGTGAATTTGTACAAGCCTAGGCAGAATTCACTCGGGTCAATTAAATTTTCTTTGGTCAAATAAAGGTCCACTGTTATGGTAGTGGGATGAATTGTTGAGGTCTAAATGTATGTTATCTGTCGTCGCTCCTGCGTCGTCCAAGTGTCAGTATGGTCGACATCCATGCGACGTTGAACCTGATGTGGTGGAATTCACGATGATTCATAACATATATATATATATATGGATCCCACCTCAAATCTCACTTCAAACATTCAACTTTTCCTTGAATTTCAACAGTCTCTCATCCCATTTTCTCAAAGGTATGATTTCTACATTCCCTAGATTACTTTCATTTTTGTATTTTCCCTTAAATTGGATATATATATATATATATGTTGTATCAATGTGTTGTTTAGTTCCAATAGATTAGGGTTCTGGGTTGTAGGAATGTAGGTTCTATGTTTCCACCTGTCAACCAGCCATATATTATTTTGTTTATTCCCTTTGTTTATTACGGTTTTCTGCTATTGAAAATGCCTCTGTTAGGTTTGAATGCGACATCGCTGGTCCTTTGATCCTCCATCTTTTGGAGCGGTATTCTAAAGACGTCGCTCATCCATAATTTTTGCTAACAATGCTTGAATTAGATGTCGCATAATACTCGATTACCCAATCGGTTTGACCGATGGGTGAGCAAAGTCGGATAGACATGTCAACCATGCCATCAGTTTGAATCGATGTGTTAGCGGAATGATTAATTGAAGAAATTTACATCGATTTGTATTCTTTCTATCACAATATTTATCATTCATGGCAATATGAATTTCAGAAATCATGGCTAACAATGCTGGATTGAGTAGCCAACCCCAATTGAGGTGAGTGATTTGTTGTTTAAATTCAAATTCCTTTTATTTGATAACTTATTTTTCTACTTTTATCCTTTACATTTTCATTGACCAATGAAGATCCGTAGCGATTCGAATAAGGACCGTCGTTCGCAGACCTTATTTGGGGATGCCATTCCACTCTTTGTCCGCACCCTTACCCAGATGAACTTCAGTTCAATGTTGATTCTTGTAAGTCCTCCCTGTTACACATGCATTCTATTTCTAATAAACTTTTCCTATAAATTACTTTCATATACAATAAATTTTGTTTTTACGCTTATAATTTATTACGTCCCACACCAGATTACGGAGCTCCTAGCTCCGTACAAGTTTCCTGTTGTGCCGCGGTGCAACGCAAGGGAGTTTGACATGCACTACTTGGGTTACATGAGGCTCAAACCCTGACCTTGAAGGGGTTTGGCAAGTTTCTTTATGAAGAGGAACTCTAGGTTGGGGACACACAATATTTTGAGCTGCTGAATGGTGCTGGGCCCATAGATTTTAATGTTATCATTTTTCGCTGCATATTTCCCTGACTTTTGAACATTTTATGAAATAAATTTATTCAAATTTCGAACAACATTTATTTATATGAATTTAATATTCAATCTATATTCAATTTCTTTAATTTTATTTGAATGTTATTGAATCCTTCATATGTAACCCAAGATATGACCTATGAATAATTCAGAGTGATCTTGAACTCCCTTTCCCTTATGCATTTCAGAGAATAGTAATTATAAAAAAATGCAGCGTATGCAAAGTAACATGAAACAATAATAATGTTGGTGCACCATTTTAATAATAAAATCATAATTAAATACCAGCCCCACATACATTCTAAAATCCCATGAACACACACCTCGGGCCAGAAAGCTTTATGACAAATTCTTTTATATTGTAAGGCAGGTCTCCTGCAGTGTAGGCACTGATCTTCACCCCATCATAAACCATCATCCTATTACCCAAATGCGAGGCTCTATAATTATCTTCCAACTATTTCATAATCTCCCTATTCACTCTCTTTGATCTCACCTCCGAAGTAATTGATACCTCTATACATGCAGTGTTCACCAAACCTAGACCAACATCAGCATATATTGAATAACATGAGTCACAACCAGAGGATAGGTATAGGGGACCAATTTAATGAGTCCCAAGTAGTATGAGCGTAATACATGTCGACTAATCTTTTCAACTATAACAGAAAGTAGCAGGGGATAGATATAGGGGACTAGTCCGATTCCCTCCACCAGCAGTTAAGGAAGAGAGTTCAAGGTCACTCTGAACATGACTAAGACTTGTGTGTAATGAATAATTTTGTTCCAATTATACTGATAGTGTCGAATATTTGATGCGACCAAAACTTTGTGGGCTGAAATTGTTAGAACCATATGGACCTGCAACGTTGGTTAAAGGTTGACTCTATCTCATCTTTACTGACATAGGTGTGATGTTTCTCTATGCGAGACAGACAACACAAGGGTCCAAAATGACGTTGCACCAAAATAACTTTAAGTAGGAGGTCCCTCACATTCAGTTCTAGCTTCTGTTCACAAGTTTTTCACAAATTTCAACGCTCTCCCACATCTTTGCTCTACTCTCATCTCAAAGGTATAGTTTTACAACACTTTTAACAACTATTTTTTTCAAGAATTGTTGTTTTACATTGTCCGATATATGGTTTGAGAATGTGTTGTGTATTTTGATTTCTAGTTTTTACTCAAATCTATTAGATTGTGAAGTTTCCTTAAATGTATACCTAGGTACTATGCTATGGTATAGTTTTGGATGTTTTTCATTAAATGTCTAAAGCATCAATTAATCTGCATTTCTATGGTTTTCCAGCATCTACCTCATATATATGTGACATCGGCAGCCTGTCGGTCACATATCGGTCATTCCAAACAATGTGTGACATCGTATATTCATATGTCAAGGAATATATACGAAACGTCACACTTAGTTTGGTTTGACCATTGGTGTTACCGATGGGTTAAAGATGTCGCATACAAGCATTTCAGTTTACTTTATATTTTTAAATGAAACCTCATTTTTGCGTCGGTTTGTCATTCGGTGTAGTCAAAATTCTAGCAACTTCAAAGGTACATGTCGACCAAGTCACTGATTAGGAATGACATGTATCTGCGACGTAGGGGCGACATCGCACCATGCATTACTAGGTCTGTTTTGCCCTTAACATTTTCTTTAGTTATCCAGGGTTACTTTGCCCAAAAAATTAAACATCAACGAGTTCGATTGAAGAGCTTTTGAAGAGATTTTTGTCCTATTACGAGAAGTAAGTTAACTCTACTTAGTGCCATATTTTTTTGCTCACTTTTAAAAATTATGGGACTACTATGACATTATCATTTAAAATTATAGCGAACATCATCATTGTTCCAACAAACATGTTGTTTTGGTTTCATACATAACACTAATGCCCCCAGATACAATTGTACACGTCATTGACAAGGTGTTATAACTTGTAAATTTTTGTGTAACTTGTAAAAAAAATTGTGTACTAACAACATAAAAAAATGGGGCCCAAGTGGGAATTCAGTTACTATTGCACGTGGTTCACAAAACAATTGGTGATTCTTCTGAGGATAATTAATTTGAGCTAAAAAATGTAAGTAATCATCTCACAATTTGATTGTATGAATAATTACAATACTTTTGTCAATATCTGTATTGATTAATTAAAACATTACTACATGTTATAGTACTTCACTGAGGAAAAAACAACATATCCCATCAAACTCTTGGAATACGCAATTGAAAGTTGGGTCCTTTTATGATGGTAAGAAATTTGTAACGTTTACTTACTCCATTTACCATATGACCAACTTGGTTTAGGTGATTTACTTTTGCATACATAATTCTCTAAAATAGTCATTAATACTTTCCAAGGTACATTTTGACACCTTGATATGGACCTAGATGTACTAGCTATGGAGTATCAATGACATAGTTCACTTTGTGAGAATTTTGGAATCACTTTTGTGTATTGAATTTCGGGTTAGTTCCGTTATGTTTATAAACGGTATTCTGTCCAATCTTATATCCAAATTGAATGATATTCCACGTTTGGCATAAGTTTCATGAATTCTCATTTTTAAATTCGGGAAGTAGCTGCCGGCATAGCCTACCTCAATGTTACAGATCGGCTAGATCGATACCACACGACCAACTTTGTAAAAAGCTCACATAAGGTCATTAACGTCAATACACAATTACAAACGAAGTTGAAAGTAGCTCAGTTAAACTCACTAACATCAATACACAATGGCCAAAGTTGGACTTACTAAATTACGTCATATGATTTTTCACCGGTCGTTGTCAAACCTGCGACGTCCCAACAACGGGAGGAATAAATAACGCCACATGTAGCATCAGCCCTAGAAAATAAAACAACATTGTCTATTGGCTACGTGCAGGAAATGTGAAAAATCCTAAGTATTGATGTCGGTCATAATACTATAATATCGGTCCCCGAAAACCAATATATTTTGATCCATGTGTGCCGTCAGTGATTCTGCGATGGAAACCTTCCAAAACTAGCGATATCGACCACAATACATTGCAACGTCAGCCAGAGTACATTGCGATGTTACCCTCAATAATGTGGCACACATGCCAACCAGTTCATTGTCAGCTGCATCAGTCGACCTCGATCATCTCTTGGTACCGGTGTAGAACCTTGACCTTTTACCATGATTTTCCACAATAACTGAGGTAAAAAAACCTTTTACCTCGCTTACGAACCAAGGTAAAAAGTATACTCCCTCCGTCTCATCAATTTTGGCCTAATTTTTTATCAATTTTTTCATACCATGTTTGACCATCAATATCTTTAATTACGGATATTAATGGTATATTAAAATTTGATATTTAGAAACTACGTAAACATAGGAGTCTAACAATATCTCACATGATGATATTAGAGTTTATATACTAACTGAAATTTATGGTCAAATATGGTCTAAGAAAGTAGACCAAAAAATAAGCCAAAACTAGTGGGACGGAGGGAGTACTTTTTAATGAACCACTATTTACCATGATTTTTTCTTGGAGAATAATTGAGGTGAAAAAACCCCACCAGAACCGAGGCAAAACATGTTGTTTCTTCAAGTGTTTCCTTAGTTGGCATAATTACAAAAAAAAAAATAGATCAATTTGAATGTATTTGTTTGATTTAATATGCAAATTTTACGCAATTTTTTTATTTTGTTAGATAAATACTCAAATTGCAAATTAATTTATAAATGTAATTATTTTTATATTAATTCAATTATATTATATCCTACATTATACTAAATAAAGATATAAATATTTTAAATTTTAAATTATCCTACAATTCTAAAAATAAATATTTGGTGATTGATTTTAAATTGTATAAAATTAAATATAATTTGAATTATCATGCATATTTAAGTTTAAGAATATCACTTTATATAGTTATAAAGTCAAATAAAATAAAAATAATTTTTATATATTATATTTATGAATATGAGTTTAGCAGAGAGTTAATTAAAATGAACATAATATTTTAGTAACAATTAATGATAATATATTGTGGCACATCACATTGAAGTTTGGTTTACAATATTTTCATTGGAGATTAAAGTTTCAGTTTTCTTTGTGATCGATGCATTTTAATGCACGTCATCGAAGTCCTACAATAATCTGCCATATGTCTCCTATATTTGTGGATGATGCTCTTTGCATTCAAGATGCTCTTAAGGCTCTGCATGTCTTTAACAAAGATTTCCAAATTACACCATTGAAGTTTTGACCTTCCATTTACAAAAAGAACAGCCCAGTCTAATCTTTCCACAAATTGAATTCTAAGTAGTAATGACAAGAGAGTAGTAGTATATAAGCTGAAAACTATGTGTTTGTTGTAACCATAAATTACCACCTTAAATAGCGCATTTAGAGTGGTAATTAAAGGTTACAACGATTGGAGAGCCGTGAAAATGACCCATGCAAGAGAATGGATTTCCTCAAAAGCTTACTCCCTTTATGTGTTGAGATTGAGTCAATTATGTTGCTCCTGCACCCTTATGGAAGGTAGTCCCACACGATCTCCATTAATGACTTGTTGAATGTGTAGTGGGATGCCCATTAGGATTGTGAAAAAGTGTTGGTTTTCAGGAAAATGGTGAGGTATTCTTGCAAGAAGGTAGGCAACTCGATTTTGTTCCCTAAATGTGTTCATCCATTTGATGTTATTTTGAGATGTTAAGTACTGAAGCTACGAAACATACCTCTACATCAGCCATTGAGTTTATCTCTTTCCCTTCATGATCTGTACCACCTGTTAAGAATCGGTATCAACAGCTATAAGAAAGTAATTATGTTGTATACATATATTAATTCCTTGTAGACTAGCACATATTTCAGCATGAAGGGGAGTTGTGCATTCATTTACATACAAGCAAATGCCAGTTTAAACTGTCCATTATGATCCCTAACAACCATACTTGTAGAATGATATGTTATGGATGAAGAAAAGGCATCACAGTTTACTTTAAAGACATATTCTGGTGGATTTCACTTGTATGCCATAATAATTTTAGGCATTTTTACTCTAGTTACAGGAAACAACGTTACAGGAAACAACCCCTTGTTCTTTATTTCATTAGAATCATTATAGTGAACTCGGAGATTAACTGTGAAGAAATCAATTAGGGTAACTGTGACTTCATATAGCATTACTGCCTGATTTAGCCTTTTGTTATCATACATGTAGTTACATGTATGTTTCCATAAAGCCAACAAGATATCACTAGTAAGTAAAACATGCAATTGCTCATGGTTTTAGATAATTTATTGCATAACATCTATGAAAGTTTATGAATGATATACTAAAAACCAGGAATGTTTAGTTCTAACATTGAAGAGACCTGTGACCATAGGTGTTTAGCAACATAACATTGATTGAAGAAATGGTTCAATGTGTCAATATTGGACAGAAGTTATCCTAAGATCTCCAATGCTTATGTTTTTTTATCCTGTGAGTCATCCCAGGTGAAAGCACTAAAGATTTTTCCCATTATCTGATTATGTGTCATGTTGTAGCCATCATACTCTAAATTTGTTTGGGAATGAAGGATAAAATGTTTTTTAAACTAATATCATCCTACAAGTCGGGGATAACCATTTGCTATTCCAGTTTGATAACTTGCTGTTTATTCTCATAATGATTCCTGAAAGCGCTCATTTTTTCATGCCACCAAATATGTGTACTCCTAGGTATTTAAAGGGAAAGTATCCCCGATTCATACCAGTGAATGAATGAATTCTTGCTTTTGATGCATGGCTAGTTTTAATTCTAACATAAGGCAATTTTATCATAACTAATTTTTTGACCATGCAGCCTTGTAATGTTTTAAGAATGATACTAGGTTAGTGCATGACTTCTCAGTGGACTTAAAAAATACAACAGTGTTGGGTGCATATGAAAGATGGGTTAAAAGAAAGTTGTTTCATGGAATGATAAAAATTTTAATTATATTTTTTTAAAGAGAACCATCAGGCCTCTATTCATCAGTTTAGTTATACTGATAAAAATGGGGAATAATGGATCACCTTGTTTTAGTCCTCTAGATCCATTAAAATATTAGTACGGTGATCCATTTATAAGCACAAAGAAAGATGCGATTTTGATGTTAGACATAATAAGCTTTACAAAATGGTCATGAAAACTGTATTTTTAGAGCAAAGAATTGAGCATATGTACAAATGCAGTCAAAAACTTTTGATATGTCTGATTTTGCGATAAGTCTAGTCACTCATTGTCCTTATCATGTAATCCAGCTGCCTCTTGCATTACTAGTAGGGGTGCACAAAAAAACAAAAACGGAACAAAAAGTCTAATAATATGAATTCGAATAAACCAAACCAAATTTAAAATACGGTGTTTCGATAACAGAATTGGGTAAACTGATTCTTAAATGTGGTTTTACATTTGGTTTTTGATATTGAAACTCACTCTGAAACCCGACCCGGATACCGAATTGAATTTAGAAAATAAATTAATTGTGTATTATGATTTTAAAACTCTAAAAATTATCAATAGTAAGCTGTACAAATGGTGGCAGCTACTAACATTATTCATACTCTGTAGTTAGAACTTGTGACCAGATTGTCCCTATTGACATTTATGTTAATGGTTACCCACATACTGTTGAAACCCATCTCTATGGACTTCTCCAATTGCAGAAGAAAATCAGTAGGCGCAAACAAGGACTTTCTTAATTTGTGGACAAAGTAGCACAATGCGTTTGTAGTTATTCTTGTTAAGTTGAATCAACCTCTATACCTGCTTGAAATGCACATAGTGGCAGAGTGGCCTATGATTTTCGTTTCAATTTTTTGTTTGGCTAAAAATTAATATTTTTTCTGATACTTTGATATTAAATGAAATGTTAAAAATGTTTTGGTTGAATTTCTATTATAGTTATTGAATTTTTATTTTGAACACTTTTTTTAATAGGTTGGGGTATATATTAAAGGGCCCCCAAGCCTTTGAAAAAGAATAATAAGAGTAATTTTACATGAAGATTGAGTTGTTATACATAGAAAGAAACTTCCGAAAATAGCTGGAAATATAAAAAAAGATTATGAGAAACTCCCGGAAACATTCCATGTGATTCCATTTCATGAATCTCCACCCCTTGTGTGAATTCAAGAAGTGGCCAGACATGGAAGGACTGAGTAGTCTGATGCCTCAGTGGCACATGTTAGGTTGAAGTGCTTGATCGGCAAAAATCATCCTCAGATGCTGGATGATGGGGATCGAGAGGAGCAGTGCATCAGTAGGAAGAGCAGTATCCTGAGATGCTGGATGATGGGGACCGAGAGGAGCAGTACATCAGTAGGAAGAGCATTTCTGCAATTGCAGGAGTGATGTTGCACTTTGAGTGTGCAGGTCTGGTGCAGTGATTCGAGCTGGAGTTGAAACCTGCGAAGGAAGAGGAAGAACAGCAGTACCAATTCCTATAGAAAGAGGAGCAATAGAAGGCAGAAATAATACAACTGTTAATGGTAAAAAAGGAAATGTAAAAACATCTAGCAGCAGAGGAAACAAAGATGTGAGAATATCAAGGGGGGTAGTAAGTCTCCATTCTTAGAGATGGAATATTCATTTCGTCCATAAGAATGAGTCCTTTAGTCTTTGAATCCATATTACACCATTGAATTCTTCTAGAAACCAGGTCAGCCATCCATGTTCCCCCATTTTTTGCAATCGAGTCCGCCACCATATTACTTTGTCTATGTATATGAACTAGAGAGAAACCCGAAAGCAAATCTCCAATTGATCTACATAGAGTGTAAAGATGAAAATGGGCTTTTAGAGGGGAGAGTATGTAATTGATAGCATTTCTACAGTCGGATTCAACTGTATCCAGATTGAAGTTCCATTCCAGTGCCAGAGAAATGCCAAGTTTAATAGAAATGAGCTCGGCCTCAAGAGGTGAGGATGTTGTTCTCTGATCATAAAAAGCTTCCACAAACTTACCTTTGTGATCCCTAAAAATAACTCTGTGTGAAGAAGATTGACCATTTTTAAAAGATGCATCAACATTACATTTTAGCCCTGAAATTGGTGGTTTCCATGAGCAGATGGAAACTTTATTTTTATGTTTGAACTGCATGGCAGGGATTAGGCCAATTTCAAACCAAAACCTATCACATTCTAAGTGCCTGTACATGGGGAAAGCAGTAAAAATGCAAAAAAAACCCCCAGATTTTTCACTGCGGAAATGATAGAAAGTGTGGAGGGGTTAGCATTATCATACACGAAGGCATTTTTGGCCTTCCACAGTTCCCAGAAAGTGGATAAGCCAAGAATCAAAATGATTTTTCTGTGAACCTTAGACATTGCAGGGTTATTTATGTAGAATGACAGTCTATCCCACAAGGAATTGAAATGTTGTGTATTGATTGCCATCAGAGAATGAATAATCTTCCATATTTCCACAGAAAAAGGGCAAGCATTGTAGAAATGTTCCATTGAATCAGCCGCATTACATTTCCAGCATTTAGAAGGGAGATTAAAACCGAATTTACATAAAATATCATCAAACGGTAGCAGATTGTTCATCACCCTCCATATGAAAAAAGAAATCTTACCTGGAATAAATCTTTTCCATATTTTTTGAAGAGAAGGTCTTGGAGGCCTTGATTCTCTTAAACTGCTGTAGGAGGATTTGATGGAGAAATTACCATCAACAGCAGCCATCCACACCAATCTATCCTTGTGGTGAATGTTGAGAGTGATACCCTGCAGAAAAGAATAGGTTCTGGAAGCCAAATGAGGCTCCAAGATAGGGAATAGCTGCTCTTTATCTTGGATGACCTGTGCTAGAGTAAGTTGTTGGAAAGGGATTGATAGTAAAGGCCACTTATAGTATAAGGCACCCTCACCAGACCAATTGCCATTCCAAAAACTACACTCACCATTCCCAGGTATGATTTTGGATTTAGAGTTGCAGAATTCTGTGACAGAGCAAATTCTATTCCATAGAGGACAAGTTTTAGAAGATTCTGGCAGTGACCACAAAAACTCAGTCCAAATAGATTCATTTAATTGCATTTTCCACCATAATTTACAAGAAAAGGCTTCTATAAAGCAGTGCATATCCCTAACCCCTAAGCCATTTTCAGCAGTTGGAAATGAAATCTTAGACCATGCTCTCCACACTCTTTTATACCCAATCACAGATGTGCCCCAAAGAAAATGAGCCATTTTGCTCTGCAATTTAGATAAAATTTGTTTTGGAGGCTTAACAGTGGCAAATATGTGCACAGGCAATGATAAAAGGCATGATTTGATCAAGCATATCCTACCAGCATGGCTTAGCCATTTATTCTTCCAATTGTTTAAC
>JAULKK010311280.1:0-22105 GCA_032355705.1 Rubia peregrina
TGCAGAAAGTTTTTTAAGTCTAGACTCAGAAGTTCCAAGACCTCTAACATTCCAAAACATTAAATTATGTTGACTATCTATCATTATTAACATTTTTATTTTACTGGCTAACCTGGAACTTCTCTTGGGAATGGAAGTTTTTATCCTGACCTCCTCCTCATATACTTGTGTTGAACTTAAGATCTCCACATCTTCCTGAACCTGGAACTTCTCTTTAAAACTACTTGTTACGACGAATCCAATCGTATTATATATGATAGTATTATTATTCATATATCGATTCAAATATGTGGTCAAAGTTGGAGAGTGAATAGTGACATAAAGTGAAGTGTGAAATTTGAGCTGGGACGGAGGGAGTAGTTGAATTCTTATTATATACGCAAAGATTTTAAGACGACTAACCGTTAGGAAGGGTCATTTATAATTGATGTAACAATTGGGGTGGTTTGATGTTTTTTATCACACTACAATAGACAACGTCTTTTACTTCGATTCTATAGGGGTTAAATAGTGGCGCAATACACTAACCAAGGTAAAAAGTCATGCAGCGACACCAGGGCCAAGGGCGGACCAACATTGGTAACTAGAGAGGTCGATCGACATGATAATATGTGTGTGACATCAATATAGCCAAATTCACTACAAATACGGTCGGTCGCGCAATAAAAAATATGACCGATGTCACACATTCTAGAGACCTGGTGTCGTGGAAATGATTATGTGGCACGTGGACAAAAATGACATCGTTTTTGTGGACCTATCCTACAGAAAAGTAACCGACATCAGCTTTTAGAGTTTGACACGTGGCATGCAAGTGATATTTGGGACGATATCTTTTTTTATATAATTGATGCCTCTTGTGATGACATTGAGTTGGAATGTTGTTCTGACGTCGCACATTTGAAGTCAACAACTGGAACATTATACGACACCATCTTATAAAATTGATGTTGCTCACGGTGTATTGATGTCGGTGAGTTCTGTTGAACAAGGTGGAATTTCGCATGTTATGTATTGCTTTAACCGATGTGTTAATTCAATCGAGCGACGTCGACCCTTGTATAAAAAATTCAAATGCAAATTAATGAAATTGGTGCTCATTGTGGAACGACGTTCAAATTGCATATAAGTCATGGACAGAATATTTACAAACATGAAGGAACAAACCACACATTCAATACATAAACTATTCTCACAAAATGAACTATACCATGATACTCCATAGCTAGTGTATCCATATCTATATCAAGGTGATAAAAAAATTACCTTGGAAAGTATCAGTGGGCATTTTAGAGAATGATGCATGCAAAATAAACCACCTAAACCAAATTTCCCATATGGTAGATTGACTAAGCAAATACTGCAAATTATTTACCATCATATAGAGCGCCCAACATTCACATGCTTCATCTTAAAGTTTGAGGGGGGCACAGTGGTTTGTTCTCGGTGAAATACTATATCATGCAGTAATGTCATAATCAATAAAACACTCACAAAAGTCTTGACATTCTTTATAGAATCATATTGTGAGAAGATTATGTATCGTTTGTTGTTCAAATTCATTCTCCCTCACATGCGAGACTAAATCTTTCATGAAGTGCATGCATTGGTAACTTCAATCTCACTTGGCCACTGGTTTTCTATCTTACTCATACATACGAAATTTTTACAACGTTAGTAAGGTATTCATTATAAGAAATACTTATATGTTCACATTGAATCAATTATTTGTAAGTTCTCGCCTTGAGGGATTTCCAATGAACTTCTTTTGAATTGCTATTGAGGGAATCTATCAACACCTTCTCAATGGGTATAACATTGGTTTCGGAGGATCTTCATGCAATGGATCGAACCATAACACCGTGTTCAATTGAACAATATATGATGACAGTCACCATCCAATGTTCACTACAAAATTAATTGCCAGTATATCATCATAGGCCGATAATATTCAAAGGTGACAAAAAATAGGGTAGTAAGTAAAGTTGACTCACTTCTCATAATACGCTGGAATGTACATCAAATTGTCCTTAAGCATCAACCAAGAGATCAGGTAAGCCAAACATTTTTCCATCAAGACTTGTTCATGCTAAACCTTTTTAGGGAAAAGAATCCCTAACCACCATTTTTTCTTGGTATCGAAAAGCACGTGTAAGAACTTATAAACATGGTTAGTTTAGACACATTGAACCCAAACAAGTAGAATATCAATCAACAAAGTTACGGAGTTGCAATACTTACACTGAATGTAGTTGCATCACGGGTGAGGGACAATACTGAATTGGAACAAGTCCTTAAAATCCTTCACTTGGGTGATTGGATGTACTGTACGTGTAACCCAAAATACCTACATTGTCAACGATAATTTTGTACAAAGACGAAGGATGGTGAGTCATTAGAATTGTGTGAATGTTCTCGAGAGATCCATTATTCGTGGGATTGAATGGTGGCGACTTCAGTCTAGAGATACAGGAATTATTTGGTTTTGAATATCCACATGCAATACCTATCCTTTTCTCAATCTACCTGGCATTCAACCATAATAGTTATGCACGTAAAATTTGTCACTACTCATTGGTAATACAAAATAATGTGTGATTTACTTTCGTATTAGGTGTTTTCTCCAAGATGTCCACCAAGCGAAAGGGTCATTCAACAAACATTCCTACTACCTCACCATGTTTGTCTCGAGTTCCAGTAGAGGAAGCATTATACCATCTATGAGGGTCTTTGTGACAACGAACACCACATTCTCTTCCATGATCCGCTTGTGATGATGCAAATGTATAGATGTACACCACAACGTGAATCTCACCATCAACACTCACGGCAAGAAGTGTGCACAATGAATTGTCCGACACAAGAAGAGTCACTACGTCAGAAAAATGTCGAGCTACTATAGTTATTTAACAATGAATGTGTCATTTATTTTATTTCCTGCATGTTGCGTTACTTGGCTTCCATTAATTCAACTCTTTGTTGATCAAATGCAACGGTGGGTGTCAAAGTTGAATACTTCTCAACAAGTTGACTATCACCCTCAAGATGGTGTGTTGAGATTTTCAGTTTAGAACTTTTAGGATTAGCTCCAACTCTAGTGGCATTGTCCTCCCTTTTGAATCTTGCGAGATATAAGCCACTAATTGGGTCAATGTGCATTTCAAAGCATCGATCTCTCTTTGTTGACAAGTTGATATTTGGCCAACCATAGGCGGCCTTGGTTTGACAAACATATCCCTATGAGTAGCGAGAGTGTCGTCTCCGCACACCTGGCCCACATCCTTCTTTCTAACCCCAATGAATTCTCCCATAAGTTACCGTCTCTGCTCTTCCTTTTCCCAATTCCTCTCATAAGTTACCAATTGTTAATCTCCCAGACTCAATTTGACTATTGAATAGTTGCACTTAAACTGTACCAATTGTGAAGTAGGAAAACTTACAATTTTTGTTTCAACCACCTCCACATTGTTAGTGTGGAACTTATCATGTTTCTTCCCATGCCATTTGTATCCTTTAAGACCCTTCTCAAATCGTGAAACCTCTTCGAGCGTAAAATACTCTGTTGAATTCCATGCTTCCTCATCGAACATTCTGTGATCAACCTTATCCCATACTCAAGCCACAAACATTTCCTTCATGATTATTCTCGTTACAATGGCGTATCCACTACGACTCATAGTGTGTCGCAACTTGTTAGTTGTTCCTACTATACTATGATTTGCCTTTAGATCATGTTCAAGTAGCAAAACAATTATTAGGTGCAAAAAAATAAGAAGTAGGAACAAGTTGAAAATTGTCAAATGAACCCTGCATATGCGACGTCGATAACACATTTCAGTGCAACCAATTCCAGCATGTGCGACATCAGATCAGTGCTCGCACCAAAACAGATTCAAAAGTTAAGATATAAACGACCTTGCCTACTAGATTGAAATCTTAACCGATAGTGGTCTTGGGACGTCACGTGTACTTATTGTAGCACTCATTTTAAACCCAGCTAGAAAACTTTAACATTACTACATTTAAGAACACACTTGAGATACATACTTGATGATAAGCAAGAACAAGTATTTATTTATAAATAGGTAGACCCTTGATCGATATGCATTCATACCACTATTAACTATATTGAAAATATAACTGTATATAAGAAAATGTAAATCCATTACCGCCTGTTGATCCGCTATATTTGGTGAAACGAATGCATTCCAACTCAATTCACTTATGAAGGAATTCTTAAATCTTAGGTTGCATTTTTTCTTCATCCCTAGCCAATTTTTCCTTGAAATATATCCATCGCTCACCAAAGCATCTAATTATTTTTCTCTTCAACATCACCATATCATCACACTCAATGTCGAAGGAAAGCTTAGTGGCCTTCCATAGATTGGACTTGTAACACGCAGTCATGACTCATACAAAAAAATCCACTTTTGTTCTACAAGTCATCCTCGCGTAACTAGATCACCAATTTGAGTCATCACCAATTGCATTACCAATGTGATCAAACTTTATTGGAAATTTCATTCCCTTTACTACCATGTTGATCATTTTTGGAAAATTGCACGACTTTGACCCTTCTTCTTCGATTGCGGTCTATTGGCAACTCCACTAACTTCGGGACTTTTTCTTTTATCGGGGTTCACTACTACTAAACCTATATAAATAACGATAGTAGCTCATCAATCAATGGATAATTATTCCGATGAAAATAGTTCTACCATTTTCATGGACATATATTCCACCCAAAGGTTTATTACACACGAATGAACATTCAATATCAAGTTTGTACTTACAAAATAAACCAAAAACACTACATATATGTCATCTTTCATGTGACACACAACATACATGCCTCTTTAAGTTGATGAACACTTGAAAAATGGTGAAAATAATACCTAATAGTCTATTTACAAATCAAATAATTTGCAAGTTATTAAATCTGGTACAAACAAAACATTATAGAAAATTACATCTTTCATGGGAACCAATAACCCCACATAGTTTATGTTGTTCAACCAAAAACAATGAATATTTCAAACATTGTCCTATTGATTACTACATCATTTACTGATACTTAAAGATACAGACATTCAAATAATGATAATTACATGAAATAAAGATGGAATCTTACGACAATTTTGATCAATAGAATCCCCTCCCATGATGACATCTACCTTCTTCTTTGATATTTCTCCCTTGCTTATGTGGCAAAGATAATTTTGGGGGTTTTGGAAGCCATAATCAATGAAGGAAATGTGTAATGTGGATGATGGAATTTTGTTCTTGGGTGATCAAGGGTGCCATTTTTTAAGCAAAAGCCCTTCAAAGTGTTTGGGCTTATTTTCTATAGGGAAGGGCGCATAAAAGTGCTCTCTGTCAATATTTGCAGAGAAGATCAACGGGTGTGCGATGTCGGTCATTAGTAGCCCCGTGTGTATAATGGCCATGATTGACCCAAGAGGCCCATATCATATGCATGTGGGATGTCGCACATGTGTCGACTGCTAATTGCACAATATGAGACGTTATGCATCGTCGATTATTGTAGCTGGGCCTAAGCAATTATTGGCCTTCACTAAGGCCTAATCAGGCCCGCATACACATATATGCCCTGAGGGGCTCTCTTAACACTATGGTTTCGTGTAGTCAACATTGAGTACGGGGCACCGCAATTTTCTACTAACGAGAAATTAGAATTTTGAATAATTATTTAGTATTTTCTTTGATAAATAATAAAACTTATACTAGTAGTATTTACACGAGTAAAGATTTAACCCTCACCCATTTGTTATGGAATACAGTTGAAGCCAAAACAAACTCGACCTAAGTACATGATACATGAGTAAATATTTAACCATCAGCCATTTGTTATGGACAAAATTGACCGAATTACATTAGTAAATATATGACCTTCACCCATTTATTATTGATTAAAGTTGAAGATGAAACACAATATCGACCTAATTACATGATTAAACATGCGACCTTTGTCTTTCATTTTGGTTTATAGTATAAGTCGAGTCACAGACGACCTAATTACATGAGTAAAGATTCAACTTTTACCCACTTGTTTTGGTTTATAGTATAAGTTAAGAAAGATTTTACCTTCACCCACTTGTTTTGGTTTATAGTTAAGACGAGTCACTGACGACGTAATTACATGAGTATAGATTTGAACTTTACCCATTTGTTTTGGTTTACAGTTGAAGTTGAGTCGACTTAAATAAATGAGTAAATATTTTACCTTTACCCATTTGTTATGGATTATAGTTGAAGCTAAAACTTAATCGACCAAATTACATAAGTAAATATTTAACCTTCAGTAATTTGTTATGGATTACAGTTGAAGCCGGTAGACAATTGTTCTAATTACATGAGAAAATATTTGACCTTTACCCATTAGTTATGGATTACAATTGAAGCCGATACACAAGATCGACCTAATTTCACGAGTTCAGTAAAGACTTGACCTTTACCTATTTATTTTGGTTTATAGTTGAAGTCGAGTCACAGTTAATGCAATTACATGAGTATATATTTAACCTTTACCCATTTATTTTGATTTATAGTTGAAGTCGAGTCATAATCAACATAATTACATCAATAAAAATTTGAGCATACCCATTTATTATGGACTACAGTTGAAGTTGAAACACAAAATAAACCTAATTACATGAGTAAAGATTAGAATTTACATTTATCCATTTGTAAAAGTTTACATTTGTGATTTGACCTTATTACATGAGGAAACATTTGACCTTCACCTATTTGTTATGGGAGATTTGACCTTTACCCATTTACAGTCGGCCTTATTATATGAGTAAAGATTCTACCTTTACCCATTTGTGTTGGTTCACCTACATGCAACATGGTTAACCTACATATTTTCTGGGTCTGACTTCTAAATTGGTCCAGATATATCTCTAAAACATGATTAGGCAAATGATCGATCCATTTAATGCTTGGAAATATAATTAGTCGTTGTTGACATGTGAATGATTATTTTTTGCGTTACATATATTCGGTGTATTTTATTTTATATTGCTTAAGCAGTTGGGCTCATCGACTAGAAAGGTAGGCTGAATTCAAATTCATAGTTATTACCGGTGAACGAAATCACAATTGCAGCAGGAATGAATGCCAACCAATTTAAAGTATCATTGTAGTCGTCTCTGACCATAGTTTGCCTTAACCAATCCATGAATGTTGTATTGTGTTCTCCCAATACTTGCTTCTGGGACCAACCAAGGTACCGCTATTTTATAGAAGTCATGTGCATGTCCACGTAAGGGCAAACAACATCATAATTCCGTAGATTGTATAAGTGTGCTTTCAACAACTCGTCAGGGGATAATACTCTAGTGGTTTCCTTTCGCAAGCCTTTGCCACTTACTTTTTCTGCATGTCATGATTTTGGTAATCTGACTGACTGTTCATTGTGTAAAAAGGTCATGCAGCATTCTACAGCCTCCTCAGACACATACCTCTGCATGATACTAGCATCCCAGTGATATTGATTCTTTAAATAACCCTTGCATATCTTCATTTACCTCTCGAACGGGTACATTCATCTAAGACAAACAAGACCACATAATATTATCTCTCGCACAACGTAAACCAACGAGTGCACAATTATATCAAAGAATGAATGAGGAAATAGATCTCCAACTCGCAAAAAATTGTCACTATTTCCTCCAGTAACTCCTCTAACTTGCGATGCCTTGTCTCTTTATAACATATTTCTTTGAATAAGAGAGACACCTGGGTAAAGCACTTTCTCACATGAGTTGGCAAGATAGACGTAATAGCAACCGGAAGGAATTCTTGAATCAAACAATGCGAATCATGTGATTTCATACTCCCCAATCTAAATTCATTACTAGCTTGCTAACCCAAGAAAAGTAACATGTTTGAACCTTGATACCTTTTAAACTAGAGAAAATCAAGTCTTTTTCAACTTTCGAAAGTGAATAGCATGTGGTGGGCAAGTACATATTATGCTCATTGAACCCAAGTATTTCATTGGATTGAGCACTTTTGGGCAAAAGAAAAAAAGATGAAAAAAAGAACCTAGAGAGAAAGAAGAGTATTTTCTCTCTTTAGCCTACTTTTGATATCTAAAAATGAGCATAAACTTAAACCCTAGTAGACATAGATCCATATATAGTAGGAAATTGGGCCTAAAAATAGACCCAAAAATGACCAAAAACTCTAGCAGCCGCAACCTGTACAGTTGGTAGTGTTTGCCACGACCCGTGCTAGCCAACGTGGCCTCGTGTTGGCGTGGCACATCAGCCCTGACACAGGCCATCACCTTGTGCCGGCGCAGGGCATCGGCCTTGGCACGAGCATAACACCTCGTGCCAGCGTGGTCCATGCCAATAGGCACGGCCGTTGGTCAGCACTCTTTGGTTGCTTCTTCTGATTCGCATCCCACGTCGTTTGGGGTGCCCCATCGGTAGGGATGGGCATTAGGTTGGTTTAATCGGTTTTTGATTTATTTGCTTCGCGTTATTCGGTTTTGCCCCTAATAGCCCAAAACTGAAACTGACCTGAATAACCCAAATTATCCAAACCGAATTCGGAATTTGGTTTCGGTTTGAAACTGAATTCAACCCAAATAAATTGAATTAAGAATTATTTTAAAAAACAATACTAGAATCGTATAACATAATTTAAAATTAAATAAAAATATGCAATCTAATTTCTACATCATCAAAATAAAGTTTTTAAAATAAAAATCTAACAAGTACAATATAAATTTAACCATAAAAATTTTAACATTACATTTAAGATTAAAGAAAAAATAGTTTGTTTTAATATTTATCTTCAAAACATTCACATTCTTCAAGCCTTCAAGCACTCCACAAATTTACTTTGGGTTACTTGTATTATTTACTTATTTCCCCAAATTTACTTAGGTTTTAGAGTTTAGGGATAATTTTTAAAATATAAAGATTGGTCCTCCAACTTAAATTTATCAACAAATTTAATTTTGTTGTTTTAAAATTTAATTATCATATATATACATATAGTATTAAATTTATTTAATTAATTACAATTCAGTATATGGTTCGGGTTTCGGTTTGAGTTTTTATATCCAAAAATGATCCAAAAACCATATTCAGAATTCAGTTTATTCAATTCGGATATCCAAAAACCATATATTGAATTCGGTTCGAGTTATACGAATTTGGATAATTTGATTTTTGGTTTGATTTTTGGTTCAATTTTTTTGCCCACCCCTACCCATCGGCTGGAACCTTAATTCGCTCAGTATCTCGACGTATGATGTGTTAATCTTTGCACCCTGTTAGCTGGTCTTGACATTGTTGACTTGAAACGGCGTGGGCTATGTAAAACGGAACGATATGCTATCATACTTAGCCAATTTTTGAAGTGAAATGATGACTTGGGGTGCACGGTCGGTTGAAACGAGCACCGTCTGGGTTAGAGCATGGCAAGGCCCGTGTTGGGTCGAACAGGTCATGTCGAAGGTTCCTGACACGGGTCGTGTGGCTTGGAACGGGTCGTGCTAGGCCTGGCTCTCGTGCTGGCCTTGTGCGGTCGGTACCGGTCGAGGCTGATTTGGTAAGCTGACTTGTTTGCTCCACTATGGGTGAACCGTTGATCCTATTTGGGAGTTCTTGTAGTTAATTTTATAGGGCTCGAGAAGACAAATCCAATGGTGGCACTTTCAAGGGCCGATTCTCCTCGTATCTTTCCCATAACTCCTTCCAACCTCAGACAACGATCCCTCAATTTCTTCCTTGGCCTCCTTGAACTTCGAATCCGCCTTTCTTGGGCTCAATCCTATCCACTACCATATATGTCAATCCAAAGTAATGGTATAACTGATATGTATGAGTGAAGTCGCTAGCATATCACTCCAAAATAATGGCATGGTTGATATGTACGAGCAACATCACTAACATGTCGGTCCAAAATAATGGCATGAATGACATGTTGAAGCAACATCGCTCACCCATCGATAAAATCGATTGGTTAATCGAGAAGGGTGTGATATTTCATACAAGAAAAATAGCATAAAATATGAATGAGAGACGTTGCACGACTATTGCTCCAAACAAAGGCTGATCAAAGTGCTAACATCGTTGGATTCAAACCTAGTAGATACATTAAAACAACAGATAATCATAGAAAAGAAAGATCCTAAACCCAAAAAAAATGGGCCACATTATCGGGGGAGAACATAAAATGTGTACACCCTAGAACCCTAATTCATAGGAACTTCAAAACAGAGAACAAAGAACACATTCACACACCATATACACAACAATTTTAAGGAAAGATACAAAAACGAAAGTAATCTAGAGAATCTAGAAACCATACCATTGAGAATATGGGTTGGGGGCTATTGAAATTTGAGAGAAAGTTAATTGTTTGAAGTGATTTATGAGGTGGGCTCCATATATATAGTCATTTGGAACCCTTATGAATTCTGCCTCGGCATGTGTGACATCGCACATCGATCGACCTTACCAATATCTGACTGACGTATGACCGACGTTGGCTAACCTAAATGTGGGCCTCACCATTTCAGCCCACTAGCATAGCAAATAGGCCCGCATTTGACTAAAACAAATTTAATCGACCCTTGTGAATTCCGCCTGACATGTGCGACATCACACGTCAATTGATTTTACCAACATTTGACCGACGTATGATCGACGTCGGCTAACTTGAAAGTGGGCCTCACCATTTTAGCCCACTAGCATAGCAAATGAGCCTGCGTTTAATCATAACGAATATAATTGACCTTAATATCGGTTAATAGTATATTAGAAACTAATTGAAATTTATAAATATCCATGAACTATATTAATGTCTGGTTTGATCAGAATCAATTTTACCACAACCGGTAAACTTTTTATTTTTTACACTTAGGTCCCTTTAAGAAATGGAGAGGTCGAAATGCAAAATTGGAGATACCCAATTATCTAAATCACATTGTCACCATCATGTTATTCCGATTTAGGCATCAACGAACTGGGGTATTCTTCCCTCATTTTTATTAGTTTTCCATTAATGACCTTACGATGAGCGTTATTAGAATGATAATTTCCACCACATAGAATCACACAAAATTACATATTCTTACTTTTTATGAATTTAAAATATAATGAAATTCCGTCCATCATTTTTTAAGTGCTAGTACGTGATCAAGAGTAAATTGAATATTATTACTTATAAGTATGAAATGGTTAATTGGAAGATATTATGGAAGTCTCTGTGAGATCATGCCAGTTTCTTTATCACTTTCGGGAATTATAAGTTCGACCGGGGATGGTAGAATCAATTTTGGGACTGCCGGTGTACTTTTTAATTTTTGCACTTAGCTCCCTCCAACGAAGTGGAAGAAGTAGATATGCAAAATTGGAGATACCCTTATCTAATTCACCAAGTCACAACCACGATGTTCCAATTTGGTCATGCACGGGTCAATGGAATAGACCCAAAATCTTCACAAATAGTATATGATGAAACTTTGCAAAAATTACATTATGACCCAAACTTCCTTGTATGTTCACTACGCTTCAGAAATCTGGACCCGGACATAAGGACAAATGTTTGACATGGAGATTATTCGTACTATCTAAGAGGGACGTGAACCGGAGTAATTGTCCATCATTTTTATTAGTATTCCATTAATACCCTTACAATAAACGTTATGAGAATGATAATTTTTACCACATAGAATAACATGAAATTTCATATTCTAGGTTTTTTATAGAATAAAAAGATAATAAAATTCCGTCCATCAAATTTTTGAAAGCGCTAGTACATGGTCTAGAGTAAATTGTAAATGATTACTTATAAGTATACAAGGGTCATTCGGAAGAACTTTAGGAAGTCTCTGTGGAGTAAGACCAGCTTCTTTATTACCCTGATCTAGAGTAAATTAGTTGTTATATATAAAGTGTGAAGATGTGTTAGCCAGTAAATAAATATGTACATTGGTGAAAGACCTAGAAAATGGTGGATTAGATGATCCTTCGCCAGCCATCAGTCCTGCATCAAAAGGGAAAATGTTAAATGTGAGCTGCCCTATGGAGTGCAAGGTGCGACATCGGTAATGTTGTCGTAGGTGCATGTCGGCCCAAACCAGTGGGATTGACGACATGTATATGCGACTTCACATTGTGGTCGGTTAAGCCAAAGACAGGATTGAAACAAGACCGAAGTCGCATATGCATAACAATTGCACAATTAGATGTGAAAAAGCGACATCAGTAACATTTCGTTAAAGCCGAAGGACACAGATAATAGTGCGACGTCACAAACTTAAAGATAAGATACTGGAAATAAGAATATGTGACGTCACACTATAATTGCATAAATCGATTTATGGCAGGCATATTAGCGACATCGTATATATCAGAGGAAACTATGGGGAAAACACATATAACTGGGGGAAAATGAAGCATAATCAATATCATATTAAACAAAAACCCTTTGGCAACAAACCAAAACATTGTATCTATGTTTAAACTCAAAGAAAGTTCACACTCTCATAAATCTGAGACAAAACTAGATAGTCAAAATCAAAACACATTCACAGACCAAAGATCTGACATTGTAAAGTAAGAAGTCAAAAAGTTAGGTGTTAGGAGATAGGGAAGAACAAACATTTTTCCCGAGTAGAGAAGATGACGAGGAAGCTGGAGACCGTTGGAATTTACGGGAAACTTGTGAATAGATGGTTGAACTAATTTTCATGATCCCCCTATTTATACCTGATTCAAAATGACGTCATTTTGAAACATTGTGTTGTCCGCCTAGATGTATGCGACGTCGCACCAAAGTCGGATCAGGCAACATGGTGTCAACCACTTACCAACATCGTAGACTTTGGTGGGCCTAACAATTTTGGCCCACCAAGTAGCCGGTTAACTGCCTGAGTTTACTTAAAAATGAATTCGCAACACAAATTTGCTAGTTCAAGACTGATTGTAAAAATACCCAATAATTTTTTTTAGTTTTGTTACTGATACTACTATTAAAAATTCGTGTGTATGTTAGGTTAAATATTAAGCATTAAATAATATTAAAATAACATAGCCAACAAAAAAATTATAAATTAAAGATTAAATATCAAAATACATCAATACTAATCTTGTTCCAAATACGAATTAACACATTTAATATAAATGTTGTGATAAAAGTCTATGCAAAATAACTGATTATATATATATTGGGAAGAACTTCAACATTAAAAACTACATTGCCAGCACCAATGATCAACTCGAAGTAGAGCGTGTCCCATTTCCTGAGTTCCTCACCAATAAGAAACAACTCAAAATCCTTCAGCTTCATGGTTTTCAACCTCATGTTTCCCGAGTAATGCATGTGGTACTCCCTTCCATTGCACCTACCGTGAAGAGGGATTTTCTTAAGGTTATTCAAATATAACGGCGAATACTACAATAGATATAAAGATATTCATATATATAAAAGCTTGTAAAGAGGGGGGTTTGAGTTGGTTTTTCTAAGTTATCAATTTAAAGACAAGTTAACTAACAAACAATGTGAATCTACTAAATATGAAATAACTAATAAGAAAAGTTTAAACACAAATTACGGGACCTTGGGCGCAATTGATTTCTACTTCCAAACCTCTTATCTATCATTGAACATACAACTTATTCAGTACTTTTACTACTTGTTGTGAAAATTGATCTTCTATCCTTCTTTGATAGTACAAGATTCGACATCTCTCGCTAAACCTCACCAATTACTTCTTTAGTCGATCAACGCCTAAAGGTATCTCATTAGTGGCATTAAGCATGAAGAATCAACAAGCTTGGTAACACTTATAAACACTACACCATGTCTAAGCATTTAACCAATTCATGCATTTAAACAAGATTAACCAAGACCGTTCAACGTTCATTAACCTCTCCTATTTGCTACACAAAACAAGCATGATAAAGAATTCGACATTATCACATTTATCTAGCATCCATCAAATCATCAACAACATTAGAAGCTCTAACTCATGCTCTTGGATTTCATATCAAAGGAAGGGAGAATTGGCTACTTTCTCCAAACCCTACCACATAATCATGCAAGAAATTCATATACTCAAACTTCTAACACCATTAATGGATTCAAAAATCAAATTCAAGCACAATAAATGCACAATAGAGAAAGCATTAAATAGATATAAATGATTCTCAATACATAGATAAGGAAGCTTCACTCCAATGCTCCCAAGGAGATTACTACCCTAGATTACAAAAACACATAACTAACCTACAAAAACTAAAAAAAAAGAAAGAAGAAGAAACTAGGGTTTTAAGCCGAGAAAATCTCAAGAAGGAAAGAAGTTGTGAAGAAGTAGGATAGGGTTTGGTATTTATAGTACAAAAAGAAGGAAAGATTTTTGGCCACCCGTCTGTCGCGACTCACAACGAGACCGTTGCGATCGCAACGGAGTCCAGATTCAGTATCTTGATTTCTTTCTTCTCTTTGTCTCAAATCCTCCTCTTCACATCAATTTTCTTTAATCCTTCTAGTCTTCAAAGTTCAAAAGAAGGTCTTCGAATCTTCAAAGATAGTCTTCAAAGTCTTCAAACATTTTCCCTGTCACACAAAACCCCCTAGAAAAGTAATAAAAATGTAAAGTCGCTCTTAACTCGTCTTAGAGAATTTCATGGCAAAATTTTACATTTAGAGCACAAAAGTGTACAAGAGTGAATCCAAAAGATCACAACATAACTGTATAAAATGGACACACCACCCAAACAAGCCTGCGACCATCATTTTGGCCAAACAGAGCCTGTAACCTTCAATTTGACCAAACAGAGTCTTGTGACCTTCAGTTTGTCCAAACAGAGGGGTGACTATGAAAAAAATGTATTGCCTGTTATTTTGCGATTTTTTCTCACGAGTAGTGATTTTGGACTGTGTTAAAGAAGAATGGTGCTGAAAAAAATTTGAAAAAAGAAATAAAAATAAAGTAGCACCTATACTTGATTTGAAATTACTCGGATATCTCCTATTAGTCATGAGATTGAAGATTGTTGGTGAATGTCTACTATACATGGATGATGGTTCAAGAAAAAGACATGCATAATATTTTGATCAATATTGTTTGAGCTTAGAACCCCTAGGATCTCACCAATCTGAATGGTCCCTAGCCCCGTTACAACCCTTGAGAAAGACCTTCCTGATTTGCATATTAACTTCTCTATGTTATAACTTGTGAATTATTTGAGTGATTGTCCTTAACATCTTGAGAGTGAATGTGTGAAACTGTGAGAAAATATTCATTGCTTGTCCGATTTTGACTAAATTGATGATTAGATTTCCTGATCTTGAATATTTTCATTTCAATTGCTTTAAGGATTGATGATTTTCAAGTGCGTTAACGTGATCCTTTACTCCTTGGCGGGGGAAAATTTGTCATTATAAGAGTAGAATCTAGAGTTTTTAAATGTTGAATTTTCGTCTTACTTGTTGTTGATTTGTGTTTCTATCTTTCATTCTTCTTTCTTTTGTAGAGTCGTATTAGATAGTCTTATGAGGGAATGAGTATTTATGAACACTGTGGATTATTGATTGATATTATATGCTTCACTTCAGACTTGAGGACAAGCATGATTCAAGTGTGAGGATATTTGATGTGCTATATATTTTGTTCATATTTTGTGGGATTAATATGCTTTTATTGAGATATAATTTGCACTTTTAGGTGTTTTTGGTGCAGGAATTCATGGATTATGAAGAATTCATGGATTACCGGAAAACTTGTACGAAGCGAAGAGAATTCTTCGTTTGATAGGAATGGAGTATAAAAAAAATACATTCTTGTCCCAACGATTTTGTTTTGCATAGGGGTGATTGGGAGAAGAAGATGGCTTGCCCCGTATGCCATGTGTCACACTACAAGAAAGGGAGAAATGTGGTTGTCGATAGAGATGTGGTTGTAATGTTAAGGGAACGGGTCCCTGCGAAATGCATGTGGCATCTTCCAATTATTCCGAGGCTGAAGAGGTTGTTCAAGAATGCCAATGGTGCAAAGAACATGATGTGGTGCATGGGAAAGGATTCTCTTTAAGATAACACGATTCTTCATCCAACTAATGTCGATTGGTGGAAGAGATGTGATAAAAAGTATCTAGAATTTGCAAGTGAGCCTAGGAATTTGAGGATGGCTTTGTGTACCAATAGAATCAACTTGTTTAGCAACATGTCGTCAAAACACAGTTCATGACCGATTATGCTCACCATATAAAACCTTTCTCCGTATTTGTGTATGAAGAGGAATATGTGTTGATGCCTTTGTTGAATTCTGGACCAAAACAGCCCAGAAATGACATTGAAACACATATGGCACCTCTTATAGAATATTTGAAGGTACTATGGTCTAGCGGTGTCAATGTGTTTGGTGGTTTTAGGGGATAAAGTTCAACTTGAAGGCAATGTTTTTTTGTACGATAAATGATATTTCGCATACGGAAACCTTTTGGGTTATGCGGTGAAGGGGCACAAGGAGTGTATCGTGTGCGAAGAGTCCACTGATTTCCAACAGTTGAAGGATGGTGGTAAGATAGTGCTTTTGGGTCACCGAAAATTCCTCCCAATGTAGCACAAGTTGCATGAAGACACGTATCACTTTGTTGGTGAGAAGGAGGTTAGGAAAGCGTTGAGACCATTGAAGAGGGTTGTCATCCACAAGAAGGTGAAGAAATTGAATGTTGTTTGTGGAAAAAAAGATAAAGAAGGGGGTGCAGCGCCAGAGGGACCTTGGAAAGAAGATGTCAATTTTCTTTGATTTATTTTACTGGGAGCATTTGGAGGTTCGATACTGTTTGAATGTAATACACATTGAAAAAAATTGTGTGAGAGTTTGATTAGGACCTTACTTAACATCCTAAAGAAGATGAAAGACAACTTGAATGTGTGGAAGGATTTGTTGGAGCTTGTTATTTAGTCAGAGGAGGTGAGAGGGAAGCGAACATACCTACCATCCGCCCCATACAATTTGTTAGTAGACGAGAGGAGATCGGTTTGCGAGTGTATTCAAGGAATAAAGGTATCATTCGGCTACTCTTCTAATGTTAGTCATTTTGTGAATGATGATTTGCGTATGGACGCTTTGAAATCGCATGATTGTCACATCCTTATGCAACAATTGTTAGTCGTTGCCATTCACTGGTGTTATGAAGGAGGATGTGCGACTATGTTTCCTTTTCATCTCCATTTCCCGGAAGAATATAAGCAGGCAAGTGCTTGATGTGTTGGAACGGGAGGGGTTTTTAGTGTTATGTCAGTTGGAGAAGTACTTCCTCAGTCCTTCTTTGATATTATGATCCACCTAGGCATCCATTTGGTTAGGGAAATTTGACTATGTGGTCTAGTGGGAATGCATTGGATGTACCCATTCGAACTGCACATGGGTGTTTTCAAAGGTTATGTTCACAATTGTAGGTAGCCAAGTGCAAGAATCATGCAAAGGTACATGACCGAGGAGATCATTGATTACTGTACTTCAAACTTGGTTGGTAAGAAATCGGTGGGATTACCTGAACAAGCACACTTTGGTAGGAAGAATGTGGTGGCACGTTCGAAAGTTACACTTCATACATCCTTCAATGTTGATAAAAGTTCACCTTTATGTTTTACGAAATAGTAGCGAGACTGCAATTCATGTTCAAGAGCACATGTCACATTTACAAGCACTATATCTAGACTGACATTTGAACAAAATATAGTTGGAGCATTCTTCCACAGTTGTGAATTAGTATTATTATTGCTGCAATGTGGATGAGATGTTTGCTAAACTTCGTGCATTTGCATGAATGCCAAACTACACCGCCGTAAGATACCAAGGGTATGATATTAATGGAAATAGTTTTGCAACAGCTGAGAAGGACAACAAGAGCACGATGCAGAATAGTGATGTATACATATAATTTGAATGGATGTGGCGGTTTAGCAAGAAAGATAAAAACTATTGTTGCAGTGATGGACTTTTACTGGGTGATTGGGGATATTTGAGAGTTGGATTATGTTAAGTTCACAGTTGTATTCAATTGTCGGTGGGTTGATAATGGAGGTGGGGTTCATACGGAGAAACTTATGGGTTTCACATTGGTAGGACCTAACTTGAGGTGGTTACGAAGATGATAAGTTCATCTTAGCTGCCCAGGAACAAAAGGTTTTTTATGCGAGGGATCCTAGTAACGAGAAGTGGCATGTTGCCCTACATGAGAGGAAGTTTTACTTTGAAAAGGAGATTGTCGCTTTTCCGACCCGAATGCCCTGAATTTCCATATGTATTTCCTAGTTTGGAAGACGTGGGTGGAGCTTTAGTAGCTAGATGGTCAATTGGCGATGGATTGTGGGTAGATAAGAGTGGTCAAATTGTGTGGGGCGATGTTGTCTTGAAAAGGAAAAGATAGGTGCATCTTATCACCTTAAATGTAATTTGTATGATACTTTTGCATAATTAGTATTATACTTTTGTGTAATCCTAATGTCCTATATATTCAACATATTAATATTAATATATGAATTTTAGTTTAGTTTGGTTGCAGTGTAGAGTGGTTTTATTTTCTCCTTTAGTGTTTCTTGTTTCAAACAACTAAAAATAATAACTAGCACCGGTATTGGGATCCAAAAATTGGTGCTGGAAAACAAAGTGGTTGCTCTGTTTCAATAAAGGCACCGGTATAAACCTAACCAACATCGGTATATATAGTACCGATGCCCCATAATTAGAAAATATTTTGGACTTTGCTCTCCGGTCTAGGGAAAATCTAAAAAATTGATTTAATCCATTGTTAGACAGCTACTTTAAATTAAAATAGGCATTGGTAAATATATAAAGGGCGTCGGTAATTGTATCGGTGCTCTAGACTTAGAAAAATTAATGAGGTTTTCCTTTTGAGTTTTGAAATAGATTAGAAAATTGATTTAAAGAAATCTCAGGAAGCTGCTTTCAAGGCACTGGTATTTCTATAATGGGCACCACTATTTGTACCAGTGCTTCGTACTTGGAAAAATTAATGAGGCTTTGCTCTCGAGTTTGGAAATATATTAAAAAATGATTTAGAGCAGCCTCAGACAACTACTTTCAATTAAAATAGGCACAATTATTTCTATAATGGGCACCGGTATTTGTACCAGTGCTCCGTACTTAGAAAAATTAATGAGGCTTTGCTTTCAGGTTTGGAAATAGATTAGAAGAATGATTCAAAGCAGTCTCATGCAGCTGCTTTCAATTAAAATAGACACCGGTTATTCTATAGTGGGCACCGGTATTTGTACCCTTACTCTGTACTTAAAATTTTTATGATACTTTGTTTTCAAATTTAGAAAAGATTAGAAGATTGATTTAAAGCATCCTCTGGAAGCTGCTTTTATCTAAACTAGGCAATGGTATTTTTCTTAACTGACACCGATTTTAGTACTAAAGAATTTGGGGCACACTATCAATTTTGAAAAAATAAGACCCACAACTTGGCAAAGGGGTTCGAAAGGCTTCCATGGACCAATTAAACATCTAGACTCGCAGTTGCAATTGGATGCCATTCACTTTCAATCGGGTTTCGCAAATTTCGCATTTTGACAATTCAAAGAATTTTGGAGGGACCTAGGTGCAAAAATCTAAAACTTCACTCGATCTTCCAAATTCACATCTGATCTGATGTGACACGTTGATATCAAACCGTAGTGCATTTTCCATGTTCGTAAGGGAAAATTAATAAACAATCGGCCAGAACAAAGATTCGATAAACAAATCCGATTTCTCTTTTTGGTTGTTCAGAGTTGTACCCATTACATTTACCGTGGCCTTGGATGTTGTTAGTGATTTATGAGATTCCACATTGTGTGTTGTCGAGTGTTTGTACTGAATGCTGAATATTTTGTGATGTTTCTTAAGGGTAATTGTTTAAATGGCTACAATGTGGTTGATCTTAGAAATGACTTAAGATGTGTCGATTACTCATTCGTCTTGTCATTCTAAATATGTTGGTGTGGTGATTAAGGGCACTAATGTCGTTGGTTGGTGCACATTTTTTATGATATTGTTAGTGATGTATGTGATGCCACACTGTGTGTTGTGAATTGTTTGTACCAAATGTTCAATATTTTGTGATGTTTCTTAAGTGTAAGTTTTTTAATAGCTACAATGTGGTTGATCTTAAAAATGACTCTACCTGTGTTGATTACTTGTTCGTCTTATCGTTCTAAAAAAGTTATTGTGTTGTTTAATGGAACTAATGTCGTTGGTTGGTGCACAATTGTTATAATATGGTTATCATGATATTAGTGCACAATTCTTAATATATGGTTGTTGTAATTATTGATTCATTCCATCTGGTTTCATGTGTAGATGCCTCCTGAATCCAAAAAGGTGGGCGGAAAGAGGAAGATGAGTGGCTCTCCATCCAAAAAACCAAGCGTGGAGGACCAAGAAGTTAACCCTCATGGAGAATAAGATAAAGAAGCACTAGTGGTACCCCTCAAAATTCAATTTGAGGAAGAAGGAGATGGTGCAACATTTTTTGCTCCTGAAGAGGGTGGAAAAATTGAGTCTGAAGCCGATAACCAGGGCAAAAACCACTGTGATGCACAAAATGATGACCTTACCAAGGCAGGTAGCCGTTAGGGGAAACCGCTTGATAAGTTCAAGATTGCCAGATGGTGTAGGCAACGAGGAACGACTACGTGCCAGTCGTTCATGTTAGCCAAGGCAAAGGATCCTGTCCTAGTCGCATTTGAGTGCATTGATGATGAGCTGGTATGTGTTAAAAACTGGAGCACTTGGGCCGCTTATTGAACCTACACATTCCAGAGGCATGTCAGATTTGGTACATGGCCACACTGGCCAAACTTGTCATTAGATGTGAAGTAGGAAGCATGGAAGGATATAAAGGTAAAAACCTATATTATAATACTTATATTTGAAATAAATATTTGGTGTTATTAACCTATATCTTATGTAACTAACCCTCGCGGGAAAATTTCAAAATATAAAACTAATTTGACTGAAGAAAAATGAAGTTGAGGAGGATATGGTAGGCAAGGCTGTTGATGCACA
The DNA here is from genome assembly GCA_032355705.1 of Rubia peregrina. NCBI lineage: Eukaryota > Viridiplantae > Streptophyta > Magnoliopsida > Gentianales > Rubiaceae > Rubia > Rubia peregrina. Next base: position 21,080 of record JAULKK010311280.1, read on the forward strand.
TCGTAATTGGAAGACGAATGCAGTGGACAAGTTCATCCATTTCACGCCGAGAGGCAAAATACCGAAATATAAACCATGGGAAAAGTACAAGTGGATGGATGAGAATGAATGGAAACTGTTCGAGGAAAATAGAAAAACAACAGAGTTCATGGTAAGTATGGTTTTGAAACAAATTATAAATATTAATCAATTAATTCATTGTGAAATGAACTGATTAAACATTTTTTTGCTATTAGAAAAAAGATCGAGGGCAAGTGCCTTGTCAAGGGAAAAGAAATACACCCACCACACGGGTCCAAGGGAACAGGGAAATCGAGCAAAAAAGGGAAACGCTTATTGAGCATCTAAAAGAGAAGAAGATAAAGAAGTCGAGGGATCAGGGCTACACGGAAGATGAGATCAAGGTGGAGATCAATTCCAAGACATTCAAACCAGACATATCGCGAGTCTACCTTCAGTCCAACAAAGGGGAACATAAATATTACTAAACCCCAGAAATCAAAGCCATAGCTGCAGAATTAGTAAGTATTCAATGCATTTAAAGATGCATGTATATGTAAACCTATTTTCATGACTAACCAAATAATAGGCACCACGGTTGAGGAAGAATGAGGAAAAAGAGAAGGGAACCCTAGAGTTGAAACCGGGTGAGGACATTCTTACAAGTGCCACACAGAAAATGGATCACCTGGGTTGCTATAGAGGTACCTAGACTAGACTTCCAGCAGCTATTGTTATCCCATACATAGCAAGAAACAAGTGCGGCAGTAACTCCTCGTCCCAAAAGAAGGAGGGATGGTCGCTTACCTAGACTAGTTGGTCAAGGGAATGACTGCACCGGGGAGATTAAATGTTTTGAAAGGCCTGGACGACCCAAAGAGCTTCATTGAGAAGGCTTTGGTTGGTGTATCTACCGGTCTTAGCGGCTCGGGCAGAGATCCTAGCAATGAAGAAGAAGGTGAAGAGGTTTATATGCATTTCAATTACTAAATTTATACTTTTACTTATCTTTTTCATTTAGACACT
>JAULKK010311281.1:0-11915 GCA_032355705.1 Rubia peregrina
TTACCCTTGGATCTATAGGTCCACCTGCTTCAGGATGATCAATCTTCCAAGAGAGTCTATCTTTGGACAAAGTGGGCCTTTTCTTCTTATCTGTTGTCATATTCAAAATGTCAAACTTTGAATCCAGCTACTTACTATACATAAATTTTCACATACCAATCATACTCAACATATACACATGAAACACTAGGACTTCACACACTAATACACAAACATAATATTGGATGACTATTATACTAACCTCGTGCCGTAGAAGAGCTTGGCGAATGTGGTGAATCTTGGTCATTGAAGTGATCTTCTGGTGCGTCGTTATATCCACCCATCTCGTGATCACATTCGGTAGTATTAACTGTAACAATAGCTAGATTATTATCATACTCCCCATCTGTGCCGTCATCGCTATCATCAAACTCCACAGTATCCCTAGATCATGCTCCCTCATTATGCAACTGTGAATCCCTTGAAATTAACCCTTTCCCTCTTCCTGGTCCAACAACATTGGCATATCCTACATCACTCTCATGCGGCCTCTTAAGAGTCTTTGCGGGTGGCATCCGCTGCCTCCGTTGAGATGCATTTAATCCCCTCTCTCTAACACCCCTAACATCTTCCATCTTCTCCAATGGACGATATATGTACTTGTCCTCACTACCCATCTATTCATAATAAAAAACATACAAAATAGTCAGAATCAGGTTAACGGGTTCCATTTTAATAGTCATAATTCTTACAGTGCGTAAAATGCAGGACAACTCCTACAATAAATTCCAGCAAAGTTATGGATCTACCCACAGTAAATTGTTTTCATCATACAATATCATATTCGTACATATACAAACTACTTCAACAGAACTTTTCACGGTTCCTAATACGTAGGCAGTTCACAAATTTAAAGTTTTCCTTCAGAATCAAAGAAAAGTATATTGTTTACATACGTATGTGATTAACAATTGTCTACATACGTATATGATTAACAATTGTTTACATACGTATGTGATTAAAAATTGTTTACATACGTATGCGATTAACAAAACTAAACATACTTCATGACACTTGGTAATGAAACCTTTTCACAAGCACACCAGCAATAGTAATGATTTTTGGAACACATTTTCCCGTCCAAATCTTACAACTACACGTGCAAATAGAACATGGCCATTTATCCTGCATACAAACACTAAACAGAATACAATTTCTAACTTCAAGCAAAACAAATAAACTGCCGAATCATTTTGTGAAATAACAATATCCCAACTTGGAAGCAACAATATAATAACTCAGAAATAACAGTAACAACAAATCTGAAGTGAAAATTAATTCTCACATCCTGACTGACTCGACGAAATCGGTGGCGACTCGCGGAATTGGTGGCGACTCGGCGAAGTTGGTGGTGACTCGGCGGAATAGGGCGCGACTTGGTGGAATAGGTGGCCAATCGGTGGAAATTGTGGGGAGTCACCGGGATCGGTGATGCCTCTTGGCGGAAACCGGGTCGAAGAAAATAGGCGAAGCGTAAATCGACTAGAAATCCGGTGGAAATTGACTCGAAGTCCGGCGGAAATCGACTCGAAGTCCGGTGGCGAAGCGTCGGTAAAGCGGGGGTGACCCGCCGACGACAACACGTGTTGACACTCCAGAGCACGAAAAACGTGGCGGAAGTCTAACATCCGTAAGGCTGCCTTTGAATGTCTAGTGTCCATTGCATCGACTTACTATGGTGTGCTTGGGAACTACTTGGAGATCATCTCTGAGCTTGCATCAAATGCAATCAAATTACTTTACCTTAAAATGTAATGAGATATTTTTCACATGTTAACATGTAGCAATGATAAAACAAGTGCATGAATTTAACTGCACTTGAGGTTGTATTTAATTTCACTACACTTTTGTAATGTGTAACTAAAATTGTGTAGCTAGTGGACTCTTTTTTTTTAGTGTCCTTGTCAAAACTGTAATGACCTTCAACATCAGTTCGAGCATTTTCTATGCAAATCCCTAATCGCTCATAATTAATCATAAGTTTGAGGGTTGTGCGAGTCTTGTAAATTCTGAGATACTCCCTCCGTTCAACTTCGTTTTGTCTAATTGATTTTTGGGAATCAAATTTTATAAACTTTGACCGTAAATATATATTAATCCATATGTAATAAAAATATCACGTGACATATTATTAAATTTGTTTTAATATTTATTTACTAAATATCATTTTTATGTGGCATTACGATTGGTAACTAGAGATATTTACGGTCAAACATACTATTAAGGAATAGTAATATTATTTGAATATTACTTGTAATTGTAATTAGATTTAGATTCCTTTTTTCCTTTTCTATATAGGTCTATGTGACTCTATATAATGTATCCCAGAGCATGTATACAAATACACATTATTACTCTTATTTTCCACATGGTATCAGAGCCTAAAACCCTGAATTTCCATTTTACCTTTTCCGTAAACGCCACCGCCATCGTCCCCGTGTGACCTCCACACGCCGCCGATCCGAGTTGCCTTTCCTCCATTAACAAAAAAAATGGCGCCGCTGGTTCACCGCTACTAGCCCGCCGCTCAGCTATTTTTCGATCAGCATCAACCTGACCGGCGCTAGATTTACTCCAGTTTCCTAGGCGTCAATCATCCGGAGAACTAGTTCATCATCCGGTGAGATAGTCTGCTCCAGTGTCCGTCGGCGTGACCGGCGTCAACCTGCTACTCCCACCGGTATACTTGCTATTCTGACCGATGTGTCTGCAACTCCGACGGCCAACATTTGCTCACCTCGACAAGGCGAACGTGAGATTCACGCATGCCACTAACCTCTACAGGTGCGTGCGGTCACATACGGTTGAGTGGGACGCGCTCCTTCTTTTTCAAGGCACGTGTTTCCACGCGCTATTGCATACAGACACGTGACACTTTCTTCTTGGTTGCTGTTCAATGCACGTACCTACTATTTTTTTAATTAATTTATTTATTGAACAAAATAAATATATTTTGTTGTGTCTCTTTATGGTGGCATCGTTACCTCGCTGCCAGGATTTGCAGTTGCGACTTCTGGCTCCCCTGCCCAATCTGATTTCGGTCCTTCTCTATCAGATGACCAATGGAGTACGTCCCTTAATTTATTTACTCGGTTAAATTACTCTTTTGACCATGGGTCAGGTAAGCGTACTTTACCTTGGATTCTCAATTCGAGAGACTCATCTCACATGATTGGTGACAAAGGTTCTCTTACTGATATTACTGCTGCTACCGATATTGTTATTATGCTACTACCTGATGGATCTGTGTCATCTGCAACGCATTATGGTTCTATACACTTTGGAGATACTAGCCTTACTCATGTGCTTTATATACCTGCCTTGCGATGCCATTTATTAACTTACTCTAGATTGTTATCTGCCTTAAAATATCTAGCTTTGTTTACTGAAAATTATTACATTTTATAGAAAATTAGTACGAGGACTGTGATTGGTGTGGGTGAACATCAAGGCGGTGGTTTTTTGGCTTTGTCTGTTGGATACGTGTGCTCAGTCTCATATCTCGCAGTCAGTTCCGATAGTTGCTACAGTTGCTACATCTGATTTATGGCATCAATAACTTGGTTACTCTTGATTTTAGCACAAATAATACTTCTATACCTTGCTCTGTGTGTCATAGAACAAAATAGATTAGGCATAGTTTCTCTTTGAACTCTTCAAATACTAGTTATTTGTTTGAATTGATTCATTGTGATGTTTGAAGGCCTTATCGCACATCATATTCCAGTGGTACATTTTATTTTTTAAAACTATAGTTGATGATTTTTCCCGAGCTGTTTGAGTTTATTTATTAGTGGTTAAGTATGGTAGAGCCTCTAGATTTAGAGAATTTTGTGCTTTAATCTAGACTCGGTTTGGGCTCCATATGTGTCGTGTCCGTGCTGATAATGGTATTAGAGCCCAGGTTGGGTTATTGGGCTGATGTGTGGATCTCCTTTAATTTGGCCCAATCTGGATCGTGGAGTGTTTCCACGTTGGCACGTGAGGGTCGTGTTGAAATATATAGCCCACATCAGTTTCTTACAAAGATAATGACTTACATATAAGGTCTTGGGTCACCTTCACTAATGGTACACAATTTCTGCCTTTGAGATCATACTTTGCTTTTGAGACAACTATGGTTGATACACCACGTGTGGAACGCAAGCATAATCATTTGTTAAATGTGGCTCGTTCTTTGCGTGTTCAAACTAATCAGCCTATTGATTTTTGGGGAGAATATGTTATCACTGCTGCTTATCTGATTAATGGACACCCACGAAGTAACTCAATGGTCGCACACCATTTGAGTTACTCTATGGACGTACTCCAAGCTACAAGCTTCTACTTTTTTTGTTGCATGTGTTATGCCTCCTACATTCCCAGATAAGTTTGCTCCAAGAAGTCGTCAATGTCTGTTTCTTGGGTATCCTGTCGGGAAGAGGGGTTATTAGATTTATGATTTGGAATCCTATACTTTCTTTAACAGTAGGGATGCTGATTTTTATGAAGACCAGTTTCCATATGCGATTCTTCCGAAATCCTCACCGACGATGACCACTTCACCAATGTCGGTCGCCTCACCGACGCAAGGCTCTTTCCCTCTGCTGGTTCCATCACTGCCACCAACCTCTTTCCCGCCGTCGGTTCACTCCCTGCCGCTGGCCACCGTGATTCCGCCAACCACCTTGCCGAACAGTACTCCGGTACCGGTTACACACACGCTCGACGCGCTATAGGCACAATCGAAGGCTGCACTGACAAGCCCGTTGCAATCATCGGTGCCTCCTCCACCCACCTCGTCTCTAACACCTGCCACCTACGGCCGAGCTACTTGCTGTACGATAGAGTATTCGAGATCATCGACCTCCTACTTATTTGTCAGATTATGTCTGTTCTGTTGCTGATATTAATAACCCCTCTCACTTCCACGACCATACCTGCAACGTCACATTCCTCAGGTTTTCTCTATCCTTTAACTAATTTGGTTAGTTGCGATAAATTTTCTAGTATGCATTCTAGATTTCTATGTGCAGTAACTTCTAGTGCATATCTCACTACTTACTTTGAGGCTTCGAAGTATGCTCATTGGCGTGATGAAATGGCTAATGAGATTAAAGTGCTTGAGCACAATTAGACATGGACTTTTTCTTCATTATATCTGGATATAACTGCTATTGGATGCAAATAGGTGTATCGTACAAAGTTCAAGTCTGATGGTACCATTGAACATCACAAAGCTCGCTTGGTGGTTATTGGAAATCACTAAAATGAAGGAATTGACTACACTGAGACAATTCCCCCCTGTTACGAAGATGAGTTCAGTACGTCTGTTTTTATCAGTTGTAGTCATTTGCGGTTGGGAACTGCATTTGATGGATGTGCATAGTGCTTTTCTACATGGTGATTTTGATGAAGAGGTATTTATGCGACCTCCACCCTGCGCCTCCTAGCAAGGTTTGTCGCCTTCAGAAATCTCTTTATGGTGTTCGGTAGGATCCTCGTAATGGGTTTGGGAAATTAGCTCAGGCTTTACATGCATCTAGTTTTGTTCAGAGCAAGAAAAATTACTATCTATTTTCTTTCACTCATGGCTCATGTTCTTTTCATTTACTTGTTTATGTTGATGATTTGGTTATTGATAGTAGTTCTTCGTTGCTCGTCTCTGAATTGAAGAAATACGAGTTCTTATTTTCATATGAAAGATCTTGGTACACTTAACTATTTCTTGGTTATAAAGATTGCTAGAAGACCGGATGCGATGTTTCTTTCACAAAGGAAATATGGCCTGGATAATTTTCTGACACAGGTTTATCAGCTTCTAAACCGACTGATTTTCCTACGGAGCAGCAGCATGATCTTTTGAAAGTTGAGGGCCTACTTTATGATGATCCTTAACAATATCAACGCATGGTGGTTCACCTCATTTACCTGACTTATACTGGTCATGAGCTGAGTTATTCAGTTCATACACTTGCTCACTTTATGATGTCTCATTGTGTTCCTTATTGGCAAGCTGCGGTTTGAGTTCTTCACTACTTGAAGAGTCATGCTGGTCAATGTTTATTTCTCTCTTCACGTAGTTCATTACAGTTGACTGCTTATTTTGATTCTGATTGGGCTGCTTGTCCCATTACACGACGCTCTATTACTGGGTACTTTGTGACGATTGGTGATTCTTCGGTATCATGGAAGAACAAGAAGCAACCTACAATTTCTCGTTCTTCTGCTGAAACAGAGTATCGTGCTATGGCTGTTGCCTGTTGTGAGTTGTTGTGGCTTAAGTCATTACTTCGTGACGTAGGTGTTGTGCATTCCACTCCTATGCGACTGTTTTGTGACTCTTAATCTGCTCTCCATATTGCAGCAAATCCAGTGTTCCATGAACATACAAAGCATATAGAGGTTGATTGTCATTTCGTCCGTGATCTTGTACAGTCTGGTACTATTGTTACTCATCATATTCGCACGACTGACCAACCTGCGGATTTGTTCACCAAAACTCTTGGACGAACTCATTTTCATTCATTACTTGGCAAGTTGGGCATTTCTTATCCCCATGCTCCACCTTGAGGAGGAGTATTAAGGAATGATAGTATTATTTGAATATTACTTGTAATTGTAATTAGATTTAGATTCCTTTTTCCTTTTTATATAGGTCTTTGTATCTCTATATAATGTATTCCAGAGCATGAATACAAACACACATTATTACCTTTATTTTTTACACATACTCATTAAAGATCATGAAAAAGTAAATAAATCAAATGAAGTGAGATGGAGTGAGTATGTGAGGTTAAACATGAGAAGTACTCATATATTATATGGTTGAGATAACCTAAAGATTCACAAAAGCTTGAACCGGTCGGAAATCGATAATATCCCTCCAAAATTGGTTGCAACTAGATATAAATTAAATTATACTCCATCCATTCCGGAATAATTGGCACACTTTTTATTTTCTTTCGTCCCACATAAAATGACACACTTTAATTCTTACCTAAAATGATAAAGAATATGCTGTAAAATTTCTACACTATCATTTTTAACTTCAACAAGCTTATGTCTGGTCCAACTGTTTTATCAAAATATCCATACTTTTCGCAATTATTTTGTCACCTCATTTTACATAAAATACCGAGTCACATTTTAATGTATCATTTATTCCGGGACGGAGGGAGTATAATTTTCATGGTACATACCTTTTAGCTGAGGGAGGAGGTAAATGTTTTGGTAGAGTGTAGGCATAAAATCTCAATCCTTTTTAAAGTAACGATTTTTGAACTGGAGCATGTTGAAGCAAACTCCACAGTGCATTCCTTACCTAACTCTTTGCAAATGTGTATGTGTATTTCAATTGAATATTTACTATCTATTGTCTCGCTCTCTTTCTCTCTCTCATGCATGAGTTCAATCGTTTTTTTGTGCAAAATTTGTAATCACTATTTATTAATCACACTATAACATAGAAGGTTATTGGAACACTAAAATATGTCTCAATAGGGCTCTACTGAGACGCTTTCATTTATAGGATTTTTTTAAAGTGTTCCATAAACGACCAGTTATCGCTAGTCCTTATAGATCACGAGTCACTATATTAAGCGGCCCTATAGTAAGGTTGTTTCTATGCATCCTATTATATTTTTTTGGATCATTTTTTTGTGATTTATAATTGTATATTGGGTTTCTTTTTTGCATCCTAATATAAACATACTCCCTCCGTTTCTTTTATAATGACACTTTTTTTTTGACATTTTCTGAAGGCATGTTTGACCACCGATAACTTTAGTTTTGTCTAATAACAAACGATGAAATTTTACTTTTCAGAAACTACATGTTACGGAGAATACATCGTCATCTCACATGATGTCTATTATTATATATAACAAAAGTTAGCGATGGTCAAACATTGCACGGAAAAACTAGTGGTCAAACGGTGTCATTGTTAGTGAAACGGAGGGAGTAAGAAACTAGAGGGAGTAGTAGATACTATTACCAGGAAAGTTCTTGATTTGTTTGTTTGGTTGATTGATTAGCTAAGCCGTTTTTATTTTCTGTGTACATAAACATACGTTAAATCGAGCTGACAACAAATTTTTATAATTTGTATAGGAGTGTAAATTAGTCTAGTCAATTTCAAATAACCCTAATTTGAATTTTACTTGTTAAAATTTTTGACTGTGAGCTAACGAACTTATAATATGTTGGACCGAACTCGAATTCGACGTTAAATATAATATTTTTAAAAAAGAAATTGACCCATTAGGGGTTAATGAGTTTAACTAGTAGTACCAACACAGCTTAATCTTAATCTCAAATACTATGCGAACTAGTTTGAGATTGAACTCGATTACAGTTAAACTCGAGATGAGTAAAACCTTGACTAGATTTTTTGCTTGGCATTTGTTTAGTCGAGAAAGTAGATGCAGAGCATTTTAGTTCATTCCTTCCTTTTTCTCGATCATTGTCCCTAGGTTTTTAGTATCAGCTAGCTTCACAAATCCCTAAAGTAAAGTTATCTAACCCAATAAGAAACTCAACTACTTCATTCGTCCCACTAGTAATGACATATTTATTTTTTTAAAGTTAAATTTGATAAACTTTGACTATAAATATAAATTAATATATACTAAATACAAAGTAATAAATATATCATGTAATATATTTTTTAATTCATCTTAACATATATTTTCTAAATATCAATTTTAATGCAAAATTGGTATATGTAGCTAGAGATATTAACGGTCAAACATGATCATTGAAGACCGTGAAAAAATAAATATGTCATTACTGCTGTGACGGATGGAGTAGAGTTTTGAGCATGGGCGGAACTACCCCTAGGCCACCCCAATATTTTGTTTACCTTGAATAATGTTTATTTATCTAGTGTTTTATTTATTTTTTAAATGATAAAAAATAGATGTGGTTCCCCCTATAAATTTTTTTCAACTCAAGTAGTTTATAATGGATGGATTCTTTAGTTTTATTTTAGAGTTAAAAGGATTTTTTAATCCAACTTTACCATTAATTATATTTATCAAAGTTACATTCGGAAGTAGTTTTAAAATTTTAGTTTAGAATAGGATTTGATTTTTCTTTTCTAATACTGATAGAATGTAAAATCCACAAATAATTGTGGTTGTGTGTATTTATATATATACTGAGTATAAAGGGTATACAGGACAAAATCAGATATGGAAAATGATATAAACAAAACCAATCAGAAAGGGTATTCATTTCTTAACCTGATTCTAATTTATCTAATATTCTATTACCCCCCCCTCAAGTGAAGCGTGAGACTTGTTGCAACACAAAGCTTGGACCGTGAGAACTCAAACTGAGGACGAGGTAAACTCTTTGTAAAGATATCTGCAAGTTGTTGATCAGTAGGAACAGAGAAACCTTGAGCTTGCCGGAAGACACCATCTCACGCACAAAATAATAATCAATATCAATGTGTTTGACTCTCTTAAGCAAAGTAGGATTCTTAGCAACAAAGAAAGCACTATTATTTTCACACAACAAAACAGGAGGGGCACTAGCAGTCACACGCGAATCCCGTAATAAATTCATCAACCAAGCTAGTTCGCAGCAGTGTTAGCCATATCCCGGTATTCTGATTCTGAACTAGAGAGAGAGACTGTAGGTTGCTTTTTAGCGCTCCATGAAACCAGGTTACCACCAAGGAAAATGACATAACCATAAGTGGACCTACGAGTCTCAATACAACGAGCTCAATCAGCATCAGAATAATCCAAAACTGGTAAAGTGGAAGAATTCTTATGAAACTGAAGTCCATAATGCATTGTCCCACAGACATAACGCAGAATTTGAGTAACAACTGGATAATGGTCATCAGTAGGAGACTGCATATACTGATTGACCGTATTCACAACATAAGAAATGTCGGGACGCGTGATTGATAAATACTATAGTGCACCAACGAAAGAACGATAAAGAGTGAGATTTCTGAATGGCTTACCAGAAGTGTTGGAAAGCTGCGAAAATGCTACAAAATGGATAGCTATTGTCACCGAGTCTTGCATTCCGGCGTGCAATAAAATGTCCTTGGCATATCTTGCTTGACCAAGGAACAAACCATCGGAATTTCGCACAACCTCCAAACCAAAAACTACCGTAAGGTGCCAGTGATCTTAAACTCTTGATGAACATGAGCAATGAACTTGCTGATGAGTTGACCATAATTCCCGGTAAGAATAATGTCATCAACATAAACCAAAAAATAAAGTAGAGAAGCACCATGTGAGAACACAAATAAGGAGATGTCAGCAGAACTGCATACAAAACTCAGGCCAACCAGAAAAGAACAAAACCTTTGAAACCAAGCACAGGGTGCTTGTTTCAAACCATAAATAGCCTTGAGCAAACAAAAAAATTAGGATGCATAGGATCTTTGTAACCAGCTGGCTACTCCATGTAAACCGGGGAATCAAGAACACCATTTTAAAAGGCATTCTTCACATCAAGCTGTCGTAATGGTCAATTACGAGTGACAGCAAGAGATAAAACAGTACGAACAATTGAGGCCTTCACAACCGGACTAAATGTATGATCTTAATCAAAACCAGGTAACTGAGAAAGACCTTGAGCAACTAACCTGGCCTTATGCCGATCAAGTGAACCATCAGACTTGCACTTTAAACGATACACCCATTTAGAACCAACAACATTGACACGAGGAGGTCGTGAAACCAGCTCCCATGTCTGTTGAGCACGTAAAGTAGCCATCTCAGAATCCATGGCGGAAACCCAGTATGGTTCCTTGACCACGGAGAGATGACTCAGTATTTGCAAATAAAGCACTCAATAAAACAGATATATCATAATCTGAAAAATCCTTGAACCTCAAAGAGCCAGTGCGAGAACGAGTAGCCATCGGATGCCGAGAAGAAGGGGCCGAAACCGGAGAAGACCCAGAAATGGAGGATGCCGGCTTGGAATCCGAGGTCTGCTCAATTTGGCGGATGACAATTTTGGCAATGCCAGTGTCGGAGAAGCCGCGTGGGAGGTAACTTGAGAAGCCACAGCCAGCGCGTGACGGCGACGTGCGATCAACGATGTAGGTGTGTGGGGGTGACACGCAGTCGGCGACGTCGGTGCGTGGTGATCACGAGTGGTTGTGGGAGCTAGAGAGAAACTGGACGCGTCTGAAGTCGGTGCTGGTCGATGAAGAAACTGAGGTTGTGCACCTTGAATGGAAATTTCTGAAGAACCCTGAGCTTTTGGAAAAATTGAATTGTTCAATAAAATGGGTGAATCTGAAGAGGAGGATGGCTCAAACACCTCTGATGGAACTGATGATGGCTCTAAAATGCTAAAACATCCAGTGAAGAAACATCTCTAATAGAACCAGTACGAGAATCCGAAAAGTATGATTCATCAAACCAAGCATGCCGAGTGGTGTATTCTCTCTTGGTTAGAGGATCAAGACAACGATAACCCTTGTACTGAGAACTGTATCCCAAAAAATGCACGACAGACTCCGGGGTTCCAACTTGTGCGCAAAATAAGGCCGCAAGTATTGAAAAACATGGCAACCAAACACATGGAAGTTGGAGTAGTCAGGTGAAGAACCAAAAAGAATGGAGTAAGGAGACTGACCAGATAACATCGGAGCAGGCATCCTATTAATGATATAGAATGCTGTTGAAAATGCATCATACCAAAATAAATGATGAAGGCAAGAATGAAATAGCAATGACAAACCAGTCTTAGTAATATGACGATGCTTCCTTTCTGCACAGCCATTCTGCTCTAGAGTATAAGGGCATGAAATCTGATGATGAATGCCCTTAGATGCAAAATGAGATCGCATGCGATGATTCACAAACTCGGTTCCACCATCACTCTGAAACACTTTTATAGTGGTGGAAAAC
>JAULKK010311299.1:0-11914 GCA_032355705.1 Rubia peregrina
TTATTGTGAGACGGAGGGTCTAAGTACAATTATATAAATATGAGAAATGACATGGGGTACATTATGTAATTTTTAAAGCTTTACTTATTACTTTGTCTCACCATAACTTATGGTGAGACGGTCTCATAGGAGTCTTTCTCATCTTTTATATTATTTTTATATAGTTTTTATATTTAAACACATCTTATTACATGGCTAGTCTCTTAATATTAGACCGACTAATGGTTAGTTTATGAATTAAAACATAAATAATACAGAGTGGTGAATAGACACGAGGTACTTTTTGCAATTGTTTTATTTTCAGGGTTTTTTTAAAAAAAAAGGTTCACAAAATTATAGAGACATTTCTGCAAAAAAAATATAATGAACACTCACTCTCCTTCCTTCTTTAATTCCTCCATGAGCGAAGAAATTCCCTCAGCAGAATCCATATAAATATCAACTCGAAACACATAAAATATCAACGGGAAAATATAAGCCTACATAAAGTGCACATATAACCCTGTAAAATCTAAAAGTGTGAAACTAACCCTATATTTTTGTAAAATTGTGCATTTATACCTATTTTGCTCAATTCTGGGGTTGACTCAAAAAACAAGTCATTCACCAAACATTAAAAAGACATAAATACCCCTAAGGTTAAAATTAAAAGTTATAGACCATTTTACACATACACTTCTTCTTCTTCAAACACAACTTTGTCGTTGCTCCTCCGCTCCATCGTTGCCCCGTCGCTCCATCGTTGCTCCGCCGCTAGACTCCGCCACCGCCGTCTACGCCCACCACCACCACCTTTGTTGCCCAGAACCATAAGCCTTGCAACCACCCCCACATCATAGTAACCCTCAACCCCGTCGCCAACCCCCATCGCTCAGAAACCCTAACCACCACCTCTCCACCCAGAAACCCTTGTCACCACCCCCCTGCTTAACCCTAGCTGCTCAACCCAAACATCTCTTTGTCTAGAAACCCTAGCCACCACCTTTCCCCCGCTCAGCTCTAGCTGCTCAATACCACCTCTCTCCCACCGCTACACCACTACCTCGTAACAGTCTCACACCACTGCATAACCGCCCCACCACCACCGTTGCGTAACAATCCCACCACCACCACGGTAATAACCTTACCACCACCATGTAATAGACGTCTACCACCACGTTGGAACCCTAGCCCGCTCGCCCATCGTTCGCACCACCATCACAAAATGGACCTGGTTTAGGTGGAGGTCTGATGGAGGAATAAATTTTAGGCAGAGGATATGAGAGGGACTAGGCGGAGGAAATTGTGGAGGGATTAGTATAGTTGAGTGTCCTGCAGAGATCCATTTGGTTTGGGTGTTTTAGGTGGAGGTCTAGCCTCAGGAGCAGAGGCAGAGGAAATGGGGGAAATTAGTTGGAGGAATGGTGGAGAAAATGTGAGGGGGAGATTAGGCGGAGGAACGTCGGAAGAAATGGGAGCGGAGGAAATGGGGGTGGGGTGAGGAGGATTTGTTCTTTTCATTTTAAAAAAACTAACTCGGGGGTATTATGGTCTTTTCATCAATTTATGGCTAATTTGGTTGTTGACATTTTGGTTAAGGAAGTCCAGGGTTATTTTTACACTTTTAGATTTTACAAGGTCATTTATGTACTTCTGTCCAAAATATAGGGTTAAAAATGCAATTTTCGCTAGCTTTTTATTTTGAAAATGAAAAAAACTTCAACATTTTTCTTTTACAAATGGATCCGACGATATAATAGTATAAGCTCATTAGAATACATGTAATTATCAACTCAAAAAAAATTAACATCATACTAATATCATTTAATATAAAACTATAACAAACACTACAGAGATATTTCTAAATACACTAATATCAAACAATCAATCCTTTTACACTTGACATTTTTCATCCCTTGAATTTCATCCGACATTAGTTTGACTCAGTCTTGGAATATCAAACTAATGATGAAAATTTGAAACCTCATTATTATCAGATGATTGTTACTGGAACTAAAACATCAAGAAAATAAAGCTCAACATAAAACATGTAAACATCAACTGAAATTACATAAACATAAAAAATTGATATATACGTATAAACATCAACTAAAATGTCCTAAACATCAACACTACTATAAAATGGCATAAACTAAAATTAAAATTGCAGAAAAGGTGTAGAAAAAAGTGAAAAGACTCTCCTTTTCATCATCATCATCAACAACACACTATACATCAATAATTCCGATCAAACACAACCAATGCCTAACCAAATCACAATAAAACAACTCGAATCCAAAAAAACAACATCATCTCCTTTAAAATCGATCAATATTATATCTATAATCGAGAAAATTAAAGAAAAATTAGGGTTACAATATCGGAAGAAAAAAACAAATAAACGAACCTGGATGATAAATCGCATGACTGAATATCATAAAATAGAGCAAATCCTACGGTCAAGGGTGAAGAAATTTAAAAAAAATGGAGTGAATCAATATAGAAGAAGAAGAAATGGGGAAGAGAGAGAAAAGAGAGAGAAAAGAGGATTTTTGGCCAACACCTTTTGATAATTGCATTAATAGTCCTTCAAATTATTTTCATCTTTTAAAAAGACCCATTCCAATTACATATTAAATAATTTACATAACGACCCCCGTCTAACGGTTAGTTGGTATAAAACAAATGAATTGAGTCTGGTTTAGTCGTAATCCACGCTCTCTACAACTAAGAGGTTCAGAGTTCAAAACGCACCCATGTCAAGAATTGTGAATATTAGAGCAATTTCTTGATGGGGATTACCCAACTTCATGGGTTTGTGTCGGTGATCCCCACTGTAGTTTCCCAACCTACAGGTGGTCGATAATGGTAAAATTGTGGTGGTTCCGATTTCGGCGGCAACGATTCGTTAGTGGTGCAATGTTTGGGTGTTCTCAAAAGGACGTCCCTAGCTATTCAAACGGATGGAGTTACAGTCTCCGCCGAGTTTCAATAGATTCAATCGTGGTGTATCTCCTAGATATGTCCTAAATTAGGATATATATACACACACAATATATATATATATATATAATTTGGTTGCTTGTATGCAATTAATCTTTCAAAAACAGTTGGTATAAAACAAGACTTTGTCCTTATTACATGTTTAACTTAAAATATACGGAAATTTAAAATTAAATTATTTAAAATTAAAAAAACTGCAGCATTTCTTAAAACTAAGGAAACTTTACTTAGTAAACTTGAAATTGGACTACATTATATTGAAGAAAAATAAATACTTGTATTGGAATATATATATATAGAGACTGAACGTTTATGAAACTTCGGGGATGTCGGTCGAGGAACTACATTTTTTCGCTATTTTTTGGTTTTTCATTTGATCATATAATTAACATTTTAAGAATGACCCGCACTTTTAGGTAAAATTACATGTTTCGTTTATTTTTAATAATTTTTTCCCAAAATAATCTCACATCGTTACGCAATGTTCTCAATTTATTCCAACATATTATTAGCCGGTTTAAGTGAATCAACATTGAGTAGACATAGCACTAAGTCTAAGTTAGGGGTGTAAACGAACGAAGCCGTTCGTAAAAAAACTCGCAAACAGCTCGAGTAAAAGCTCAATTCGAACTCGAGCTAGACGAACACGAGCCGAGCTCGAGCTTTTTCATTCTTGTTTGGTAGACTCGTCGAACTTCACGAGCTTGTACCTATATAACTATATTATTTTATATTTACAATTTGATATAAAGTAGAGGGTTGTATTGGCTCGTTCGAACGTAACGAGCTCAACGAGCCAATCTCGCTCGAGCTCAAGCTCGAATATGATCGAGCTACGAACTGAGGTCGAGCAGATCACAAACAATCGAGCACGAGATCGAGATAAATTTTCTAGGCTCGAACACGAACATAGCAAGTTTTTTTGAGCTCGAGCTTGAGCACACCACTACTCGATCTCGGCTTGGTTCGTTTACGCCTCTAGTCTAGGTGCCCACTTTTATGAGAAATGACAATTTAGGTGTCCTCTTTTAGATAAAAATATGTTTGAATGTTATGCAAATATGTAGTAAAATATGTTTGAAAGTAAAATTACATAAAGAAAATATTCTAAAATTTAATATGAACTATACCTTGGGGTTGTGATGTTTACGTCATCCTTGGGTACTATTTAATCTCAGTAAAAATAGAAAAGTAATTTTGTAGACGAAACGTGTATGAAACATAACTCCTTTCGTACACTACTAGAAAATAGCTACATAGGCACCGGTATGTCAGTGCTGGGAGAGCAATATCGGTGTTAATAATTTCATAGGCACCGGTAATTTGTCAAATGAACCAAAATACTGGTGTCTATAAATAAATTCTACACCGGTGCACTGAATACCGGTGCCGATAAATAAATCCATCACCGGTACACTGAATATCAGTGTCAATTACCGGTGCCCTTGAAGAAAAATGTCTCAATTTAATATATTCCAGCACCGATTTTGGATGAACGACATATACTGGTGCCTATGATCGGAATAGTAATTTTGGTGGGTAAAATTTTGGTGGAAAAATATCTAGCACCGGTATGTTGACAAGTGGTACCAGTAGTAGTACCAGTGCTCGAAACATATAAACTTTTTGAAAAAGGGGTTTATGGTATGGTTTTCTCTTGAAAATGGATTTATGGTATGAGTTACTCAAGTACATGTACTAGTGCTTTCCAACATTTAACCAAAAAATAATTTATTTATATTTATATATTTTGGCAAGAATAACAAAAATCATGCATTTTGGAGCAATGGATAATTGGGTGACACAATTTTGGGCCATAGAGTGATTTTTCAAGACTGTGTAGAAGTAATCAATGTTCACTTTCGAGACCCTTCCGTTCACTCATTCATGTACAAATCACAAATTCACCATCTTATATTTTAGTGTCGCCAGTTTCGTGTCGCCGGTTTCGTGATTCGACAACTCCAACTTTTTTGGAGGGACCTAACTGCAAAAGGTTAAAACTTTACTCGTAACTCCAAATTGAAATTCGCTCGAATGTGGTGCTACTCTATACACCCCCATTGTATTTTTCAAGTCTGTAACAAGATATTTATCAACAATCGGACAAAAGAACATATCCGTCATCCTTTTCGGTTTTCATTTCTTACTTCTAAGTATTCAACTCTAATTACTCTAGAACATGTACTAGCGTTTTCCAACACTTCACTGAAAAAATAATTTATTTAATATTTCTATATTCAGGCAAGAGCAACAAAAATAATGTATTTTGGAGTAATGGATAATAGGGTAACACTATTTTGGGCCAAAGTGTAATTTTCCAAGGCTATGTAGAAGTAATCAATGTTGTCGTCAGTTTCGTGATTCAACAACTCCAACTTTCTTGGACGGATCTATGTGCAAAAAGTTAAAACTTTACTCGTGACTCCAAATTGAAATCCGTTCGAATGTGACGCTACCCTATACACCCCCATTGTCTTTTCCAAGTCTGTAACATAATATTTATCAACAATCGGGCATGCGAACATATTTGTAATCGATTTCACTTTCTTAGTTCTAAGTAATCAGCTCTAAGTTATTTTAGAATATGTACTAGCACTTTCCAATATTTCACCAAAAAATATATTTATATTCTATTTCTATATTTATGCAATAAAAAAAATCGTGTATTTTGGAGAGAAGGTTAATGCCATAACGTAGTTTTGGACCATAACATAATTTCCTATAAATATGTTAAAGGCGCTTCAGTTCACCCACTGTAGCCCGAATTTCGGACACGCAATTATCTCTTATTGAATTGTGTTTTGATATCTTCAATTTTGTGATTTTCTGCCTCTATATTTCTTATGTTGACCTAATAGAAAAAATTAATAAGTTAACTTAGAGATCAAATAATCACACATTGTTTTTCATTAATACCGGTGCTACACTCTGGGGGAAATGAATTTCTTAAATTTTATTCAAAATTTTGGAGGAATTGTTTAAAATTTTAAAATATTGGACTCGGCACCTGTATCAGTTACTTAGGCAACGATATGTACGCCGGTTCTCCATACTTAGAATTTATTTTCAAATTTTCTCCCGGGTCAAAAAATAAAAATACCCTATTTAAAGCATCCCTAAGCAAATGTTTTTCATATCCATAGGCACCGGTATTTGTATCGGTGCTCCATACTTTAAAAAAATCTCAGATTTGCTCTCAGATTCAATTTTTTAATTTTAAAAATTCATTTAAAGAATCCCTAAGCAGCTGCCTTTTATATACATAGGCACAAGTATGAGCCTTTTTGGCACCGGTATTTGTACAGGTACTGGTGCTATAAACTTTTTTAAAAAAGGGAGACCAACGTGGTTTCATCTGAACCATTAATTTTTTTTGTTGATTGAATCTCAACTATTAAATTTTTGTCTGCATAAACTAAATCTAAAACCCAAAATCTAACCCACCCTCATTGCCTTCCCACTATCCTGCCTCTACCTCCTTTCCATCCTATCCCTCCTCTACCACCACCTCTCCATATCCGCCACCGTCAAGCCCCACTTTGAAGGCGCCGTCGCCGCCGCCGATATAGCCAATCTAACCCTAACTATCAAAGAAATTGTGTTGATATATCCAAACTGACTAATTTCGATGTTGACCAATTAAATTCCGGCAAAGATAAAAAATGAAATGACGAAAATACCCTTGACTAAGAAAATTAATAGTTACTTTCTATAGAGAAGGAAGAAAAAAGTGCTTCCTAAGTTAGTCTTGAAGCTATATGTCACGGATATTAATAGTTTTGATAAGAAAATCAAGCCAAAATTACTCTTCATACTTACCCTGCATTTGGTATCATAATTTGAAGTGTTTTGGAAGAAATGAGTGGATGAAATTGAATTTAAAAAGAAAAAAATAGATTGAATTAATGAATTTGAATGAGTCTTAAAAAAAGAAAATGCGTCAATATATAGAAATATTAAAAAAATGTCAGTATATTGAAACACACACTGTGTCAATTATAATAAAACATAGGGAATATTACTGAGGAGAAAATCTCATGAAAGGAAAGGTGACCCCATCCATAAGCTTATAGATGGGTTATTGTATTTTTTAAAACTTAAAATTGTACTTTTGAATGGGGCAAACAATTTTTTTCATCCATCAACTATTGTTATCCTTCACATTTGACCATCCATTTTATTTTTAAACAATCTTAACTATTGAACTAACAAAAGTGTTAAGGCGTGTCACTCCCGGCTTGTCAAACCTTTAATTTTAACATTTGTTGACATTTAGAGGGACAACATTATCTTTTTTAATTTAACTCCAGAATTCTTTACGGTTGAGAAAAATGTCATCTTGAACCGTGTTTGCGGCGCGTGATTAATCTCAACTCATATCTCATCGTCATCGACGACATCTAAACGATTCAAGAATACCAATTCAGATATTAAAGTGTGTAATTTAAAACAAAACTGAGAAAGTATTTAACTCCTTACATCACATGAAACATTAAAAACCAAAAGGATGGTGTACATATTTCCTGTAAAAATAGGCACAACTCGAACACTATAATTTGGTACCAGTCATAATCTTAATCCTTCAGGCGTGGGAGAGAAGCTGAACAAAAACTCTATCCCTATATAAAGCAGACTAGTGTAGTTGAAAAGGAAACGGACAACTGCTGCGTCGATAACAACGATTAGGTTTTGTCCATTTATAACGAACTCCCTCAAAATACAATTCATATCTCATCCATTAATATATTTTTTCTACTTTATTGATCACAAATCACACAAAAAGACAAATTTGCTTTCTAGTTGTCTCCAACTTGCATTAACATGACTCATCATGCTTTCTTTTTTTCCCTTCATCGATGACCGGTCATTCAAAGCACCATATAATAGAAATTATTTGTTTAGTGCTGTTAACTGAAAATATTAAAGTTATTTTAACTAGCCTAAACCAAATTTGTTCAAAAATAACACACTAATATTATAATATATTATTAATTTTAATTCTTTATCATATAATTAATCATAACTTGTTAAAATATATAACTTATATATATATTACTAAAAAATTAATTAAACACATAATCTAATCCAAGCACCATATAATATAAAATTTTTGTTTGGTGCTGTAAACTGGGGATATTGAAGTCATTTTGACTAACCTAAACCAAATTTGTCCAAAAATAACACACTGATATTATAATGTGTTGTTGATTTTAATTCTTTACCATATATAATCAATCATAACTTTTTAAAATATATAACTTATATATATATATATTAGTAAAGAAAATTTAATTAAACACATAATTCTAAATAACAAAATATATAGATATTTTTATAAAATGATAAGGTACTTTTGATAGAAATATGTATACATATTATTTTAAAAGATCTACAGTATATATTTTGATAGATTAGTTCAGTGGGCATGACAACTAGGTAAATGACCTTTTGACATAATAATTCACCTCTTCATTAACCCATATTACCGCAATTACGAGCCTCTGAAAGCAAGTATTTCATCTTTGCTCTGAGATATGTGGAACATCGTAAATTACAATTTAGTGTAGTTTACTATTGAGGGGATATGTAGCTTAAAAATAAAATTCAAACACAATCTATAACTCTTATTGTTGACTTATGCCTAACTTTCCAAAAATACTCTTATTTTTTTAGTTATGTCCTATCACATCAACTCACTAAAAGAGCGGGTTAAAAGCAACTCCACCATTTTTAGCAAACGGAAGGAGTATATAGGGTGTGTTTGGTAGAAAAATATTTTTATTTATAAGCTAAATACTTTTTTAGTATTTCGTATACTCCTAAAAAGCTGTTTATTTTAAAAGTATAAAATATATTTGGGGGAAGTCAACTTTGTTCAGGGACCTCTACTTTTAAAGTAAGTCAACATTGTTTACTAGCATATCTACACCAAATACACCCATACTTATTGCATCATACTCCCTCGTCCCAGAGAAATTGACACAATTTCTATTTTCATCCATCCCACAGAAATTTGCATAATTCAATTCTTAACTAAAGTGGCAAAAATGAGCTTATACATTTACTATATTATCCCTCAAAAGATTGATTAAATCTACTAGTCAACTCTTCCGTTACCAAAATACAATTTCTTTATTTCTCATCAGCACTCCCACCTCATTTTGAATAAAATACCGATCCAAAAGTAATTGTGTCATTTTCTTTGGGACGGAGGGATAGTTATAGATAAGTGATTTGAGACAAATTTGATGAATGGGACAAGTGTGATCACGTCACTAAGTGTTAAGGAAATAGAAACTCTTTCCTTGTAGGAACGGTTATAGATGGTAGTTAGCTTATAGAATTAGTTTCCTTATATAATTTGTTATAGATGGTAATTTCCTCATAGACTTAGAATCCTATTCCTGTTAGATTTTGGTATTTGTAACCCTATATATTGTAACCCCCATCATTGATGAGACGTGTCATTGATGTGATATCAATGCACCATACATAAAGTACTCTTATATTTTATCACTAAGTATGTAAAGTTAGTGAAATTATGGGGTTGTTAGCATCAAAATGTATGACTTTAAAAACTAATCCCTTTTATAAAAATTTTAATATTGAAAGCTATGGTATTCCACCTTTCCACTTCAGGAAAAGGTGGTGGTGGGATGGGGATGGGGATATATTGAGGGTTACATCACCATATATTCAATTAATGGATTGGAAAATTTATTTAAAGTGAATAGTATCTCAATGTCTATAATGCTTAAAATGGATTAGTTCGAATAATATTATTCTCCCTCCAAGTCTTATCTCTTCCTATAGTCTTTACCACTTGCCAATGGCATGGAGTACTTCCTCCATTTACTTTAAGATGGTATTTTTCTTTTATAAATATTTTCAAGAGTGACATTTTTTTATTATGATATATTTTAATCACTTACCTACCCATTTTAATCTTTAACTATTTAATTAATTTCATTCTACCTCAATATAAATTTAAATGTTAAATGTAATAATATCACTATTAATAAACAAAGGGAGCATCATATTCTGTTCTAGTCATGCCCACTGAACAAAAGTTCCGTGAGGCTTCTTCAATCTTCCTGACGATCTAATTCATGACTGAATTTTAGGAGAGATTGCTTAAAATAGTTGCTACTTAATTTCAATCGAAATTTATAGTTTACTATCCAAATTTTGAATTCATTCTTTAAAGGTACCTTTTTTTTCATTTACGTCTCAAAATGGTACTTTTCAGCAAAAAAAATGGATACAAAATTAGATCAAAATTGTGCCACAATGGTACCTACTTTTAACAAAAATGTACCTTTTTGTAAAATTAATGAAAAATGGATACCTCTTCAAAATAATTTTAAAAATTGGCTACCAAAATGTGAATTTCACTTAAAAGTGGGTACCATTCTAAACATTTTCCCAGTTTAGAAAAAAATTTAAAAATTTATGAAACAATATATTTTTTATTTTAACAATATATTTATTAATTTAAATATTATATATTATAAATTAAGCATGTAATGTATTTAAATATGAAAATATAGAGTAAAGTGCTAAAATAACCCTGCCTTTAGTCTGAAAGTGCATATATAGCCTTGCAATCTCAGAAAGTGCCAAAATAACACTTGACTCAGTTGACTTTTAGTCAACCATTTTATGACCGGATTTTGTTAAAAAGGCCAATTTCCCTTTAATTTAAAAAAGAATAAATTATAAAATTATAAAAAACCAAATTTTCTTTCCCGTTTCATCATCCCTTCCTTTTCTTCACCATGCCGCCGATCTGAACATGAAAAGCAAAGGTTTGGACTTTCCTAAACCTGAACATGAAAGTCCATTTTCTTCTTCACCATGCCGCCGTTCTTGGAGTCAATCTCTACTTTCCTTCACCATTTTCCATTTCCGCCTCCGTACTTCTCTGCTACCCATGGTCCTCAAATCCGACGCAGACGAAATGTTTTCGCCGGCTAAGTTGGCACCTGAGTTGTGATGGCTAACCCGAAGGTGAGGAATTTGTGCGGTAACAACGGTGTAGGTTTCATTCAGTCAGTGGAAATGGGTTTCGCCAACTCACGGGTTGGGGTTTCTGGCTGAAATTGTTGATCGGTGGAAATGGGTTTGGATTGATCAACTGAAAATGTTAATTCTAGGCTGCACAAGTAAGGGTTTCACAGGTAGGGGTGGATTTGTTGATTCTGGGGCTGCGAGCTGGGTTAGGTTGGTCGGGCGGCAGGAGGTGGTGGTGAGGTGGGGGCTGAGAAGTGAGAATATGGCTTCCGGCTGTGTTGATGGTGTGTTTATCGTCGGTGGTGGAGTTTGAGTTGTCAAAAAATAGAGTTTCCGACGGTGGAGCATCGGTGGCGACGGAGCGAGAGGAAATCAATGGTGGCAAGGTAATCTGTTGGGGGAGAAAGAAGATCGGGATGGATGGCAACGAGGGACGGTGGAGAATTACAGCGAATTCTGGCGGCGGCGCAGCTGCCGGTCACGACAGAGCATCAACCGTGAAGAAGAAGAAGATGAAGGGCATTTTAGGTATCAGCTTTTTAGTTTTTTTAGTTATGGTACTTCCGTCATTTCATATTTTGTTTTGCCGGAATTGAGAGGGTCAATGCCGGAAAGAGGGATTTGGGGTATATCGGAACTAAATTTTCAAAAGTTAGGATTAGATTGACAAATACAATAATTAGTTAGGGTTTTATTGGCATTTTTTAAAATTGAAGGGTTATATTGGCACTTATAGTCTAAAGTTAGGGTTATAAATGTATTTAACCCAAAAATATATTTTTAAAATTTATACAAAAATATATGCAAAATTTAAAATAGACTAAATTGTCTGAATGGTACCCAACATATATGAAACTACATTGTTTTGGTCCCCGGTCTCAAAACCACCCTCATTTGGCACTCTACAAATTCAAAA
>JAULKK010311310.1:0-11914 GCA_032355705.1 Rubia peregrina
GATCAGATCAAGGGAGCGTTGATTTATTTAGGTTATGGTAGTTGTGTCTGACCTTGTTAATTTAGTAGAATGCGGCATCTTTATTAGTGTCGATATTAAGTCAAACTAAGTGCATTCTTTTCATATTCCTAACATTTGGCTTCCAGCCTGTGGATTTTTTTTGCCTCATAAAACTTAGGTCAATATTCTATGATTTAAGTGAATATAGCAGTACAAACATCAATGAAAACCTGATGTGAGAAAGCTGACAGAGGAAGAATGAGTCTGCTTAAGTCCATCATTTCTTGCTATCTGTCTTTTCATATTACCAACATCCTTCTACTGATTATGTATTTGGAATATGGACGACTTCTATATTTATCATATGGACATCTAAATGAAACTAAACTCAGTCTTCACATATTCCAAAATTTTAACCTCAATATTTTGTCGTTTTAACTTCCAACATCATTAAGAAACTAAGCAGTTGTGCACGTATATTGAGTGATGATTACTCACATCAAAAATAATTCTTCATAATTTTATGTGACCTCTCATTTTGTATTCTTGTCCCTCATTGTTGTACAATTTTAAAAGCCTCCATTAATTTGTATTTTAAATTTTCCCATTGCTTACTGTTGGTCTTCTCATGCATTTTCAGCAAGTTCTTATGATGCTTGTTTTGCCATTCCGGATATCCCGTCTGTCAGCATTTCTATGCCGGCTATGATGGAGACTATTGAGCCATCCTACATTCATGGTGATCTGCTTGGTCGGGCTGATTCTCATGAGCAACAATGTCTTTTTCCTCAACTGTCATTGTCTGAAACTTGTGCTGCAGGTTTGTCCCACTCCCCTGAATATGATTGATGTTTTGTTTCATAGTTGTTTCCGGTGTGGCTAATTTTGCTGTTAGGAGTTACTGGTCTTTGTTAATAAGCAGATATTCCTTTGGGTGACATTGGTTTGTTGTTTATGTTTTTACTGATTTTATATTAATTATATTGTCTGCATCAAACTACCTTAACAATAGGAAAAACTTGTCCTGCAATAGGTGGGAAGAAATCGAGGATGGCCGTTAATATGAAACTGATGTTATCTTTGTTATCTTTAATTTCAGTACCTCTCCATATTCAGTTTAATATCAATTCAATTTTTCACACTCTTCAGCATAACTTTTGTGCTCTAAAATTTGTTTTTTCCAACATGATGAATGCAATGCACAGGTGCCTTTGAAAACTCCTTTCCATAGTCAGGTTCAAGTAACATCGTGTGAAAAAAATTAACCCTCATATTGACCTGAGTGACCAAGTCACTTAGTTGAAGCTACTGTGGAGCTAATATTTGGAATATAATAAATTGAAATAATCAGCCCAATCATCACACCAAGAGCATCTGGGCTATGAAAAATTAACAAATTTCTTAACTGATAGAATCAAATTCAAAACTGATTATATTTCATTTCATATACTTGAAATATTTCATTTATATAAATGTCTTCTACTTTGGTTCTGGTTATGTCTGAATGAATTCGGCTCTTTTTCACACCAGTGTTCATTTGGCAGTCATTTAAATTCAGTCAGTGTTTCCGTTCGTGAATAAAAAAATTACTTGACTTGCTCTCTGCTGCACCAACTTTTACAGACCAAAAATGTCATGATAAATGTGTTTTCTTATGACCTATGTTGTCAAACAGTTTTGTGTTACGTAGCAGTGTATAATTTTTCAGTTGCTTTTTTGATAACAATTACATTAAATGTTACTCCTGGTTGTATCTCAGTGCCAGGTCCTTCTGCTGGAATATAACATTGGCTCTGAGATTGTTAGACAATTGATTAGTGCTTAAGATTACTTGTTGAATATGAATTGATGTAGACTTCATGTTGGTGTTTCCAGAAATATATGTTTTGCCTATAGACTAGGTTTTGTTTGCTTGTTTTACATCGAATTAGACTCTCTTGAAGCATGATGGAAATATTGAGTGACCTGTCACGGACAAATAGACTAGCTTTGTAGTTTTACTTTGTACATCAGAATGCTGCTGATTACGATACAGTTGTATGGTTTTCGACCATATCAGATGAAGGGAACGATTATTTAGGTTATGGTAGTTGTGTGTGACCTTGTTAATTTAGTAGAATGTGGCAAATTTACTAGTGACACTATGAAGTAAAACTAAACTCAATCTTTTCATATTCCCAACACCTGAGTTCCAAGCTGTGAATTTTTTTGTGCCTCATAAAACTTAGGTAAATATTCCATGATGTAAGTTAATATAGTAGTGCAAACAACGATGAAAACCTGATGCAAAAGAGCTGACAGAGGAAGAATAAGTGTGCTTTGTCCATCATTTCTTGCTATATGTGATTTCATATCACCAACAACCCTCTGTTGATTATATCTTTGGAATATGGCAATTTTTTTGTTTATCGTATGGACAGCTAAATGAAACTAAACTTAGTCTTCACATGTTCCAAATTGTGGCCGTCAATATTTTGTCGTTTTCACTTCCCACATCATTAAGAGACTCAGTACCTGTGCACATATATTGAATAATCACTGCCAGCAAAAATAAAAAGTCAGATTTATTATGCTTTTTCATAATTTTGTTTTATCTCTCATTTTGTATTCTTGTCCCACGGTTTTCTTTAATTTTCAGAGCCTCCATTAAATTGTATTTTTAAATTTTACTTATTCTTTACTGTTGGCATTCTCCTGCCTTTTCAGGAAGTTTTTATGATGCTCGTTTGGCCGTTTGGGACATTCGGTCTGTCAGCAGTTCAATGCCGGGTGAGATGGAGACTATTGTGCCATCCTCCATTCATGGTGATCTTCTTGGTCGAGCTGATTCTCATGAGCAACAATGTGTTTTTCCTGAGGTGTCATTGCCTGGACCTTGTGCTGCAGGTTTGTCACACTCTCTTGAATATGATTGATGTTTTGTCTGATAGTTATTTTCGGTGAAGCTCATTTTGTTGTAGGAGTTAGTGGTGTTTGTTATTATGTCTTAAAATCGCAAAGTATGCATATGTAGATGAAGCGTGTGGCTGTAATTTGTGTTAGAGTAAAAAATGGGTTAATCGAATGATAATTTTCCTTTTTTCCCCATCCCGAGGTGGGATCAATTTTTTTTCTTGTGCAACTCTCACCATTATGTGGTAGTATGTGTAATGGAGTAAATCAAGTATTTTTTTCCTTACAAAAATAGGCAATAAATAAAAATTTCCACATCTCCTACTTCATTTGTTGTTTGCACTGCCGCCGCTTGAACCCAGTTGCATGTGCTCTGGTTTGCTTTTATAGGGCTTTGTATTGTAAACATACTTGCTGATTCAAATTACTTTGGCCTTGGATTTGGGTTTTATATAATAAATGCCTTGTTTCTTTTCACCTCCTCATTTTTTCGAGAATAAGTGTTAAAATGACCATTTTTCCAACCATACATCTATGATGTTAGATACTTTACGTGATAAAAGAGAACTATATTCAATGGTTGTCTGTGCATGAACATCAGTGGTGGTATTATGTGGTTAGTTAATTGTCGTGTGGTACATTTTATTGTATTTCTGCCATTGATTTTATTTTTTGTCCCAGCCTGAAAATTAATCTGTGGTGTAGCACTTGATTCCTTGTTGCAATCCTTTATTTCTTATTGCCTATTTCATTAGGAAATAGGGTGCCATCCTCCCGAAGGAAAAAAAATCTCCTTTGCGGTTAGTAAGTCAGCGAGATTGTTGCCTGAGGTTAGCCCTTGTCTGCATTGTGGTGCTAAGCATTTTTTTTGCTGAACCTAAGAATTTGTGCTGCACTTCTGGCGATGTATCTTTAGTGTCTATACCTATGACTGCATGTACTCATGAATTTCTAGCTGGGAAGGATGAAAAGTCGGTTAATTTTAAGAGGTATACTAGAATGTATAATAATAAATTTGCCTTTATGACCTTTGGTGTGCTCTAAGATACTTCTTTAATAGCCAATATTAGTGGTGTCTACACTTTTAAAGTTCATGGACAAATATATCATTTCTTACAGCCTTTGAAATGCACCACTGAATATAGTTCTTCTGGCATTCAACTCTATTTTTTTGACACTGATCACGAGCTAGAAGCACGTTCTGCATCATATATTGGCTTTGAAACAGATATAGTCAAGTTGTTGATGAAAGAGCTAAGTTCAAACCCTTACTGCCAGGTCTTTAAATCCTTAAGAGACATCCCTTGTTTGGCATCAACAGAATTTGTCCTGAATGGTAACCCAAACTTTGATCAGTGCATGTATAATCTTCCCTCGACATCTCAAGTAGCAGTTGTTTATGTTGAGCTTCCGGATCCCTACTCTGACCGCACTATCCCCATGCAGGTGTATGATTCGCTCAATAAAGGGTAAGTTATTAAGCATTACTATGGATGCTATGATCCATTGAAGTACCCAATTTTATTTCCAAGAGGTCAGAGTGCTTGGAACATAAATATTAAGAGGCCGAAGAGGAGAAAGAGGGTACAGGAGGATGATCGGACCGGTACATTTAACTTTCAGTCTCCTTAGGCATTAATCGAAGCTGAAGAAACAGGTTTGGACAAACTGTTTTGAACTTTATATTGTGCATGATGATTTCAACTTCACGTTAATTTCAATTCTTTGCCCCTATAATAACCTTTTAGCGATCCATTTGGTCTTTCCCACAGTTTTTTGCAATGGGAGGAAGAACAACGACACTGTCGGTGCCCGAGAATATTACTGCTACAAGCTTCAGATGCGAGAGGAAGAACTATCCATGTTGTTGCATACGGGTAGGTTATTTCAGCAGTATGTAGTTGATATGTACATAAAGATTGATACTCGAACTGAAATGTTGCGAGGCATTGTTGATGGTTTGGGGGATGGATTGGATTTGGGTTCTGCACTGGGCCGACGTGTTGTGCTGCTGGCTTCATTTATTGGTGGGCCTCGGGATATGAAACGTAGGTACCTGGATGCTATGGCTATAGTTAAGAAATTGGGGAAGCCAGATATATTTCTGATAATGACTTGTAACCCCAATTGGATTGAAATATAGTCCAACTTACTATATGGCGAGGCAGTAAATGATCGGCTTGACTTACTAGCGCGCGTATTCAAAGTCAAAGTTGAGCTACTGAAAGTAGACCTGATTCAGAAGAATCTTTTAGGGCAGTCTAATCAATCATCTACGTTATAGAGTATTAGAAACGAGGCCTGCCACATTGCCATATGCTGATTATTCTGAAGGCTGGATCGAAGCCTCTAGGCCATGAAGCATATGATAGGATATTCTGTGCTGAGCTACCCGATCCTAAGCTAGAGGCACATTTGTATGAAGTAGTGTCTATGCACATGATTCATGGTCCTTGCGGTGTTTATAATCCTAAAATCCTGTGCATAAAAAATGGAAAGTGCAAGTATGGTTATCCCAAGCCATATTGAAGTTCCACATGTCATGCTGAAGATGGATACCCTTTGTACGGACACAGAAATGATGGTCGTACCATTCGAATTAGAAACCTGGAACTGAGAAACCAATGGGTCGTTGTGTATAATAAATATTTATCATCAACTTACGATTGCCATTTGAATGTAGAGATATGTTCAATCATACGGCTTATACGTTATGTCCAAAAATATTTATTTAAGGGCCCTGATAAGGTTTCCGTTGCCATAGCCACAAGTGGGGAGAACCGGGATGTTGATGAGATTAAACAATTCCAAGAAGCTAGATGGATAGGCCCTTTAGAAGCGGTGTGTTGCATTTATGGTTTTAAACTGAACCACATGAATCCATCAGTCTACACACTTCAAGTTCATCTTGATGGCCACCATATTTTGACCTTCAATAAGAATGCTAGCTTGGAGGCATTGGCAGATAATTCTTTCTTGGCAAGAACAACCATGACATAATTTTTTAATACCAACAGATATGATAGAGCAGCCGAGAAACTAAACTTGCTCTATAAGGAATTTCTAGAATTTTTTGTTTGGTGTACTAGATCAAGGTCATGGCTTATAAGGAAACAGAGAGACGTTGTTGGCAGATTGGTCTCAGTAAGTCCTAGAGAATGAAAAGGATATTATTTGTGTTTGCTGCTTTGTCATGTAAGGGCTCCCACCTCTTTTGCGGACGTGTATACTGTTGATGGTCATAAACACAACTCTTACAGAGAAACTGTAATACACCTTGGCTTGCTTAGCTATGATAATTACATTTAAGAAGCCCTTGATGAAGCATGTGGGTTTCAAATGCCGGCATCCTTGAGGTCATTATTTTCAATCCTTCTTGTTTTTTTGCTCTCCTAGTGAGCCTAAAAGACTATGGAGTAAGTATAAATATGAACTTTGTGCTGATTTGAAGTATGCTGCAAGATTGAATGAACATGATGATAAAATGATTGAGCTCAGAGCACTGAAAATTATTAATGGATATTTAGTTGAGATGGGAAAAGAGCTAAGATATTTTGACGTAATGGTGGATGATGCAGTTGATATGCAGGATGAAGTTTTAACCAAAGAATATATGCGTGAGAGAAGCATAAGAGTGGCTGAGGAAGATTTGTTGTTATAGGTTGAATTGTACACCGAACAAAAAATAGCCTACGAATATATTATTGATAGTATTTTATCAGAGGATGGAATTTATTTTTTTATTGATGGCCCATGCGGCACTGGTAAAACATTCTTGTATCGAGCCTTTTTAGCCTCTGTTAGATCTTGGGGTTTTAAAGTTCTTAGTGTGGCAACTTCTGGTGTAGCAATCTCTATTTTGCCTGGTGGTCGGATAGCTCATTCGTATTTTAAGCTGGTATTAGATGTTGATGATCGACATGTTTGTTCAATCAGTAAGCAAAATGGTCTGGCTAAGTTGATATGTGAGGCGAAACTGATAATATGGGATGAGGCTACTATGACAAGAGGGTCATCTTTAGAAGCTCTTAATTTGCTGCTACAAGATTTGATGGATTCAGCAACTGTGTTTGGTGGTAAGGTGGTTGTGCTTGGTGGTGATTTCAAGCATACCTTGCCTGTAATTCTATCGGCTTCGAGGAAAGAGACTGTGCAGTCTTCTATTGTCCACTCAAGCGTGTGACCCATGTTGAAGAAGTTAAATCTGCAGGTGAATATGCAAGCAATTGCTAATCCAAACATTGAATTACATTGTTGCAACTAAAAGTTTTTAATTTTGGGTATATGTTGAGGCGGATTTTATTTTGAAATCAGTAGCCATTAGTAGGATGCCAGTCAGCTGATTATGGATATAGTTTGTTATCATCGTAATCAACTCAGAATGGAGAGTCCAACTCATGCTTCCAGAGCCCGATAACCTATCCTACCAGAGCTTTACATTGTTTGTATGCCACGAAATAGCCTGAGTGATATTTTGTATAGATGGACTTATTTGTTTGGCATTCTTACACATCTTTTGTTTTATATTACATATTTCCCACGTCTAAGCCTTTAAATAGTTCTGCTGGTGCTGATTATATAGTGAACGTGGAATTTTTAGTCCCGATTTGCATCTGATCAGTTACTGACTGCCGTGCTAAGAGACCATGTACTTATGAAATAATAATTCCACCGAGAACCTGATAAAGTTCTACCGCTATAGAAAATTCAGCCTTTTCGTGTGATTACATTTATGCAAAAATTACTAGGTAATAACTATATGGATTTAAACATTCATGGCCTGCAAACTCCTTCATCTTTTACAGCTTCTATTTTTTTATTCATTACTTTTCCCTGTTCACAATAGTCAGTTCTTTCTGATTCTTGCATGGGGAATTTATGAGTGAGCACTTTTGAATCTTCCTTCAACCAAGTGGCTTCTGGATGATCTTGTTATACAGGAATATAATATGAGTAATTCATC
Source organism: Rubia peregrina (assembly GCA_032355705.1). NCBI lineage: Eukaryota > Viridiplantae > Streptophyta > Magnoliopsida > Gentianales > Rubiaceae > Rubia > Rubia peregrina. The sequence continues at coordinate 7,856 of JAULKK010311310.1, forward strand.
TAATCTTTTCTGCTGCGATATGTTTAGTTGGTACCTAACTATACAGATGTCTGTTTTTGGGATTTAGCACTCCCAGATTGAGGCACTTGAGTTCTTGATCTCATTTGAGCAAGTTGGAAACTATTGTTGCTTGCATAACATTTGTTGATTACTCCTTCTGGACCTAAATGACACTTTTTACTGACTTATATCTTTATGATTGTGAAGAACTTTTTCCTTTACTGATTTGTAAAGTACTTGACAGAAATACAAAACCTTGCCGAATTTCAGCGAGAATACAATGAACCTCAAAATGTCTCTATGATTTCACCTATATTCATTAGACCTTATGTTGCCCCATTGTTTGTAATTATTTGAAAGAGTGTAGTTCATCTCCATTGTGTTTCTTAGTCATAGTTTCTGCCATGTATCCTCTTTACATCTATGCATTTTCTTAAACTCTATTCATACATGTAAATTTCAAAGAGGAAATTTGTTGCATGAAATCTGCACTATGACTAAACGTAGAGTTATGCTAAATTGTGCATCCCCAGCATACAAAACGTATATTGCCTCCTAATATCTTTTGCTAAATACCCTCTAACTTTTATTAGTTTTTTCACCTTCTCTAGGTTTTACATGTATTAACATTTATTGTACATGCTTTTAGGAACATTTGCACATCATTTTCAATCAGGCAATTGCTTCTATGAATATAATATCACAAATTAGTTTTGAATTCTGTGTAGCAGGCAACAAAATTATATGTTCACCGTATGGAAATTAGAATGTTAACCGGCTACTGTATGGTCTGTAAAAGTGAGTAGAGTGTCATTCTATTTGGGAACTTGTAATTTGATATACAGATGGGTGCAGGAAATCATAATGGCCAAAACAGTTGTTATTAATCCAACTCTGACTGATTTCATTACTTATTCTGATTACCTTCTGATTATGTGCTTATCATTTTTTTTACTTATGGTCCCCCCCCCCAGTTCCAGCTCTCACCTACAAGGTGTTTGATAATTTGCCGCACTGATTTGTTGGACTTTTCCACTTCTTATACACAGGGAGGAGCTCCTGCCATTGAGGAACAACAGTTAGTATATGAATTGGTTACATTTCTTCTGACGGAGTTTGGTATGATGTCAATGAAGTTTTGCAGGCGATTGCTTCTTTTCAATTTTGTGTATGGTAATTTCAGGCTTTCTTAGTTGGTTGAACATATGCTTAAAACATTTGCAGTTATTACAGTGTGGCTACATTATGGAGCTGGGAGTGAGAGGCTTACTGACAATAAGAGCCTCGGTGATTTAATCCAACTGCTCTGTAGGTGGTATATCTTTCTATTTAAACAGGTGAGTGGACTTTTTTTAGGCTGCTCTCTGTAAAAAAATAAATATAATCTGTATTCACGGTTTTGTTTCATTGATATATTACTTTTAATCTGCCTTGTCAAATGTTCTGACCTTCTGCTTTTAAGGTATGGTGCCCTAGAATACTTTACAATCCTCTAATTGTGTTGGTTTTCGGGTACTCAGCACTAAGCCTAGCAAAATAACCAGTTGGTCACTTCTGTACTGATCATAACAATACTTGCCATTCATCAGTTTATTAGTGATAAGTGATTTGTGCTATTTGTGGCTGTGAAACTGAACCTAACGATATTATATTGGCCAAGAGATGACTTCTAAATGAATAAGCCGGAGAAAAAGATAACAGTACAACCATTTTTAATGAGTTGCATTAAATTCATACTAAAAAGTTGAAACAACCAAATAGCAGAATTTATTATACATAGTCCATACACGTGCTGCATATATTACATATCCCATAATATTGTCTAACTGATAAGCCGTGTAGTATATATACAGAGGCCAGAGAAAGACAAGTGCATGTAAGCAATACTAGGTATTACAACCACCCTAGGTACAACACAAAATAACCCCTTCCTAGCTAATGATTACTGGCCTAGCATATAGAACTATTAAGGATTGAGTGATTAGCTAATGATTACTTGCCTAGCATATTAATTGCAGTTTCAACAACACTAGAATAAGTGAGGCCTGATTATATGTCGATTCTGAAAACTTACTGTCAGTAATTGTGGGTTTTCTTCAGATATCAAGGAATGCAGTCATGCTGCCTGCATAACTTCCAATTGGCTTATTCTTCTGGAAGCTAAACTGATTTTTTTTGCGGAACCAGCTCGGCCTCTGCTTACATATGAAGTCCCAGCTTCCTAAGAGCTGCACCATAGGTACTTCTATGTTACCTCTTTTAAATTCATTGTAGCGATATATGTGCATTTCAAATGTTTGCCCCTGCAGTTCAGGATAACTTTTTTTTGTTCACAAGAAATGCAGAGTGTGCCAGTTGTGCATGAAACACCTGAAATCCAAATTACTTAAGTCAATAAAATAGGTTATCTTTTTAAACATTTAACGAGTCACCTGGCAGAGGGCATACCAATTTGTTTCCATTGATTTTTTTTCTTTGCTCAGCATTATGGTGAAGGAACTAATGTCGTTAGTCTCCTTTTTCTCTTTCTCTTCCAATATACCTGTGTATGTGCAAAACAAAGTAAAAAATACATAGTAATAAATATGCTAAATTTTATAGCCAAACTTACCATTTCCTTTACCAAAGGTTGATTGTTGTGCTTTATGGATAATGTCTGTATAAACAGAATGACCATCAAAATTGTCTATCTTAATGATCCTCCCTACATGTCAAATCCACTATAGCATGATGGCCTATATTAGAAGAAAAATGATACGATACAAAATTAATTATCAACTTACTCAGCTTATTAGGTTCCTCCACACCACTGTCAACCTTAGAATGGGCTGTGAACGACCATCACTAGATCACTTTAGATATAAAAAAAGCATGGTCATAGAAAAATGCAACAAATTAACTCATGCATGATACCTTTACGAAAGATGTCGCCAACGAGATATGCTTCTTCTTCAGATCCTGCAGGGACAACCAAAAGCATATGCATGGTTATTTACCCAATATACCATCCTTATAGAATCTATCAGAAACTCACCAAAGGTATAGGATATGTCATGGGTAGGGATGATCATGGGTCTAGGACCCGACCCAGACCCACAGGGTCTAGACCCATTGGGTCGGGTATGGGTCCAAACATACTCAACCAACATGATCATACTTCTCCTTACACCAAAATAGCATCACATAATCTCTCAGCTGTCCCACTTGACTCTGTAAAGCAAAGTTACAGGGACCTTATTTATTTTAAAAAATCAAAGTTATAGGGACCTATTATATAGCACATTGCATAGGAAAAGCATAAGCCATTCTTTAACCATAGTTCAGGTGTTACCATGTTTCTCATTAGTCTTCAATGTATCAGCTGGGAATTTTTAACATAAATTAATAAGCACACCTTATTACTGTAGAAGTTGTACTGTTTACTGATAAAACAATGTGGATCAATGGCAGCATTTTTTATTCATGATTTTGTATGTATTCTCTAATGCCTTTTTTGGGTAATCCTTATGTTTGAACTGTTCAGTCAAGATTTTTGTCCTCTCCGATATATATTTCCAACAATCATAAAAAATTAAACTTATGCTGCTGAATGGTTACTTTTTCCCAAGATAGGACTGGTAGGACCATAAAAATGCTAATCTTCAGAGTTTTAGACACTCTAATTATAAAACCATGAGGAAAAACAATCTGACAACTGAATGATGATCGGGGAAAACTTTGAACATATTTTTCTCCAACCTTTTCATACTTTGAAAAGAACAGTTACTTTTATTTTGCATAACATATAACGAAGAACATAAATATGCTTAAGTTGATTTTCAGATAAAATTATATATAAGTATACCTAGGGTATGCTAAACTGCTATAATCTTACTAACAGGTTATTATACTGAATAAAAAACAAAATGTAACTTAATAGTAGGTTGAGATCAGTCTAATAACTAAACTCCTATGGTCATCCTCAAGGCACTTTAAACCAAATGATCTTTTTTTTCCAATTAAACCACCATTGGTGGGGGATATTTATTAGGCTTCCCAAACCCTAATAAGATAATTTCC
>JAULKK010311319.1:0-11914 GCA_032355705.1 Rubia peregrina
GCCCACATGCCCGTGCTTTTCAGTCCAAAAAAAACAAACTGAATTTATTTTACAATATTTTTCAAATATCACACTACATCATTAAAAAAATCCAGTGGGAAAAAAGTATAGTGGTCGTCACGATGTCTTTAGTTTATTGACAAGCTTGAATAATTAATCCAAGCCCTAGCCGACTTCTTCTTTATTTCTTCATCATGAAGTAGATCAATCAAAGCATTCAATGCCGCATCCTTAAGTTTTGTTCTTGACCTTGTCATCGGTCCAGCCATTTCACTTAGAGGATCCCGAACATAACCCGTGAAAGTTTGATCAAGTTGTGAAATGTCTTCATTTATGGTGGTAGTCATCTTGGGATCTCCATCAACGAGCTTATAGATTCCTTTTTGTGAGCTTAATTTGTAGATTGCTCGTAAGCAATTCAAAGTGGTTTAGTGAAGTCCATTCAAAAGGATGGTAAAAGATCGAAGGCCAAAATGTGGTAGATGATAGAAGGGTCGAATAAGGAAGACAAAAAAGTGGATGAATTGTGACTCGAAAGTTTGGGCCAAGTTCTTAGAGTGATCAGAGAAGAACCAGTATCTAAGGATGGTACCATTAGATTCATATTCTTGAGAGCTATACAATCTAATACAAGAACTCTTAAATCGGACCAGTGGTTCACCCGTAGCAACTTACAGAAGTTGAAGAAAAGAGCAACTGACGAGCACGCGGCTTGTGAACATAGGCGCACACCCGGGCTCCCAAAATAAAGGGGCAAAACAACCCTTAGAAGTAAAATGCGCAGCCAGCTCAAAAATTGCCCGACCGGGCATCCCTGCTACACTTTTTGACTTTTCTTGACCAATTAGACTATAAATAGCCCCTCTTCTTCCCCATTTGTCTAAGGCCAACTTGAGGGCTCCAAAACCCTAGTTTTTCCACTTCTCTTTCAATTTCTTCTTCTTCTTGTTTCTCTGTATTTTGTGTTCTATGTTATGGTTTTTGATTATCTAGGTTAGTTTTCTTCTTGGGAGCAGTTGATTAAATCTTCCAAGCCCATGTGGTGAGAAGCTCTTAAACTCATTTATAAATCTTGATTACTTAGCTTTTTTTGTCGTATTAATGATGTTGTTCACTTTATTTATGCTATGAATTGTTTGAAAATATGAAGTGTTTGTATGATTTAATACTATGGTGTTAGGAAAGTGTACAATTTCTCATCTCATTGGCATGAAAATCCAAGAACATGGAATTAGAACTTCTTATTGGGTAAATGATGTTAATCTTGGTATATGAGTATGTTAATGTGGTTTGTTATCATATTTATACTAAGGTAGCACTAAAAGGTATAATCATGAATGTTAATTGTTCTGGGTTAAACCTAATGAATGCTTTGTTTGGTTAAATGGCTAGGCATTTGGTAGAATACTTGTGGTTATTATCAAATATATGGTTCTTCGTGCATGATGTCATTGATGAAATACCTTATGGCGTTGATTGTCTAAAGTGATCATTAATGAGGTTTGCAAATAGCCGTTGAACGCTTTTGTGAATTACTATTAAGAAGAAATGAATGTTGATCTTCGAAATGGAAGTGATAGCATTCCCGATAGGTAATGAATGTGATGGAATGAGTCAAGTGTTCTATGATCTATAAGAGGTTTAGAAGTGGAAATCAATTGCCCCCCAAGGCTTTGTCATTGTTGATTTTATCATCATTTAGTAGCTTGTTGTATGATTAGCATAATTATATTACTTTGCTAGTTTTCTTGTTTTTAAAATCATAACTTAGAAAAACCAACCAAAATCCCCCTTCTTACTTGCTTATATATTTATCCACCTTATATTCATGAACCCTTAGGAAAATCCCTCTTTCTCGTGGAAAACCCCGATTTACTATCTGCTTAGTTGTATTTAGTAAGCATTTAGAGCTATAATTATAACTTTGAGAGGTACATCGACGATCTCCCGATAGTCAATCACTACTTATTTCTTTCCATCAGATCTCAAATAAAGTGATGTCTATCTCAATGTGATTCATCTAAGAATGTTGTACAAGGTTCTTTTAAGTATCGATAGCACTTTTGTCACACAATAATGTTAGAGGCCCTTCTTTAATTCCACAATCATTCAATGCTTCATCCATAAAAATTGTGCACAATAGCTTCCGGTTGCAAGGTGTTCCGCCTCAACAGTTGATAAAGAAATAGAATTCCGTTTCTTGCTATACCATGAAACCAGATTTGACCCAATAAAGAAACATCTACCAGTAGTGCTTCTGCGATCATCAACATTTCCAGCTCAATCAGAAAAACTATACCCAGCAATATGAGAGTCTTTATTTTTAGAATACCAAATGCCATACATTGAAGTCTCACTCATATATTGAATAATTTTTTAGACCATAGTTAAATGATTTTCCTTAGGATCAGCCTAAAATCGTGCACATATTCATATAGTTAAGCATAAGTGTGGCTGATTTACTGTAAGATATAATAGGTTTCCAATCATACTCATGTACAAGGTATGATAAACTCCTGTTTCTTTCTCATCTTTCACCAATTTGTCTATCGTTCCCAGGGTCTACGAATTGGCCAAGAATTACTGACCTCTTCTCCAAATTCAAGACATATTTACTTTGGTTTATGAACAAACCAATCGTCTCTTGTTTCACCTGAAACTCTAGAAAGTAAGTGAGTTTTCCCACCATACTCATCTCAAATTCAGCCTGCATCAAATTCACAAAATCTTTTACCAAGGCTGGTGAAGTAGACCCAAAAAATTATCATCAACATAGATTTGAGCAATCAGTATATAATCTAGAAAAACAAACAATGTGCGATCTACTCCCCCTTGATGATAGCCTTTCTGATTTAGAAAGGTAGTGAGTCACTTATACCACGCTTCTGTGCTTGTTTTAAGCCGTATAATGCCTTCTTGAGACAATACACATGATGTTGAAAGTGAGGATTCTTGATTCCTTTGGGTTATTCCACAAATACCTCTTCATTGACTACTCCAATCAGGAACACACTTTTGACATCCATCTTATATAAAGTGAAATCCAGAGTTCAAGCAATAGCAACCAAAATCCTAATAGAGTGAAAATGTCTCATCCAAATTGACCTTTTCAACCTGAGTGTATCCCCGAGCTACCATTCTTGCCTTATTTATGGTAATATTTCAATCAGCATCAGACTGATTCATGAAGATCCACTTCGTTCCTATGACATTTACTTCTTTAGGACGAGGTGTAAAATATAACACATTGTTGCGTTCAAATTTCCCAAGTTCTTCTTACATTTCCGCAATCCAATATTCAACAAGGAGAGATTATTTGTAATTTTTTGATTCAGTGAAGGAGAGAAAACATTGTAGACTAGCAAGTTCCTTGTAGTTAACTCAGCAAATTGATCAATTTCTTCTTCTACTTGGTTCAGTCTCAACCGATGTTGGAACATGGGATGTATATGTAGAGAATGATGTTCTAACATCTCTGAAATCATATGAGTCATCATCTTCATCCGCTAGTGTCACCTCATTTGATTTTCCAACTTCATTGTGTACCTGAACTAATAAATCATCTGATGTTGGAACCTCGAGATAATCTTGTCTTTCTTCTTTCGGTTGAGTTCATTAGAATCTTCCACCACCACATTGAGAGACTCCATAACAACATCAACATGAAGGTCGTACACTCTATATGCTCTGCTGTTAATCGAATATCCCAGGAATATACCAACATTGCCACTGTTGTCAAATTTTGCAAGTTGCTCTCAATCTCTGAGAATGTAACACTTTGTTCCAAACACATGAGAATACGACACATTTGGCTTCCTTACCTTCAAGATGTTATACAATATCTTGCTAGTTAATGGTCAGAGATATATTCGATGTATAGTGTAGCATGCATTATTGACAACTTCATCCCACCATTTATTGTGAATTTTTTCTCAACTAGCATAACTCGAGCCATTTCTTGTAGGGTCCTATTCTTCCTCTCCACAATGTCATTCTATTGTGGAGTAATAGGTGATGAAAATTCATGTTGAATACCTAGATCATCACAAAACTCATTGAACTGAGAGTTTTGAAATTCTCTTCCACGCTCATTTCGAATTCGAATAATCTTCTCAACAGAGCTTCCCTTCTATGTTCAACTTTGATCACCAAGCCTCTAAAAACATCAAGGGTGTCCGACTTTCCTTTGAAGAATGTCACCCACATATATCTGGAGAAGTCATTAACGCATACATAAATATTTTTCTTACCTCCAATGTGAAGAAGTTTAAGTGTTTTGGAGGTGGTAATATCTTTAACGGACGAGTGAGGTGATTAGATCTGCTTGCCTCGCTAACATGGACCGCGTACGATCTCCTTCTTGCCAGTGAGTGTGGAAATCTCTCGTACCTCCTTCATCTTTGTGATCTTTGCAAGTGTCTTGTAGTTTATGTGACCAAGTTTCCTATTTCACATTTTCCCTTCATCTTGTGTTGCACTTAGACAGTTCACGTTTTTTCCAACACAAAGCTATTTTTGATGGCAAAATGCGTGTAAAAACTATATTGTTGCTATGTTTCACGATACACTTCTCTTTTATGAAATCCCACAATCATGTTTTCATCACACAATTGGCTAATACTCAACAAATTAGTCTTCAGATCTTTCACTAGTATAGCACATGTTAAGGGTGGAAATCACTCTATCGATAGCTCACATTTTCCTACTACCCTACTTGTTTTTCCATCGCTTATAATACCTCCTGCTTCTTTCAAATGTTAGCACATTTATCCTGGATGTGTTTATACCCTTCACATTCTCTGCATTGAATCCTTCTTGATTCCCTAACTTTGTAATTTTGATTTCTTGATAATTTCTAAGTGGTTTGCTCTATCTGTGGTCCATAGTTGTTGACAGATTCTTAAAACTGTGGTCTTTTCCCATTAAACCTTTCCTGAGATTTTTTATTTACCCGAGAAAAAGCAATCATTTAAATCATCACTACCATTTTCATGATTGTTTCTTGATGTCGAGGTTTTGAAATCCAACTACTTTTTTATCTTCTTCGTTGGATGTTTCTACATCATCTCATAAGTTTGTAGTGATCCCATCAGCTCATCCAAAGTCATTGTGGCCACATTCTTTGCTTCTTCTATTGCAGCTAATTTAATGGAAAATATTTGAGGAAGTGATCTTAGTGTCTTTTAGATTCTTTGTAAAAAAATTCCAATTGATGCGCCAGGTTGTTATGTCTGTAAGCTTTCTATTGAACATTGTAATAGTTAACACTTCTTACATTTTCAGCTCTTCGAATTTGTTGGTCAGTATTTGTAGCTTCGATTCACGTACACGACTTGTTTCCTCATACACCATTTGTAAGATATCTCTTGCTTTCTTTACCTGATGACATCTAGAGATGAGTTTGAACTGCTATCTATTGCAGTAAAGATGACATTTATTGCTTTGAAGTTTGCCATTCTAGCTTTTGTTCCTCTGTTGTCACAACTCTTTAGGCTTAACTGATGACCCTTTAGAAATGGATTCTCCTCCTTTAGAACATCCGGTAATTGGGGGCTTCCAATATAGTTCAACATAGTGCCAAGCCTATTCATTCGATAAATTTATAAACATTCGTGTGCGAGCCTTCGAGTAGTTATAGTTCGTTCCTTCTAGCGGTGGTGGCTGAGACATAGATGCTCCTTCTTTGGTCGCCATTGATAAAACTGGATCACATCATTCCTTGTCAAACCAAGGTAAAACAAGTGACAAAGCTCTGATACCAATTGAAATTATGGTTTTACCAATTATCTATTTTAATCCATTAATCAGTTCCAATTAGACCAAGTATGTTAAAACATAAGAGTTAACACATGAGACTTGGCTACGCAATTTGGGGAAATTACTTACAGCAGGAGGGCCTTTCCCAATTCAGAATAAATCCACTAATCGTAAAGACACTGTACAAAGTACACCATATAATTATATTTATCTTATCTAATTGTAACTGTGGATTTTGCAAGCTCTACTTGCTACCAGTCCGCCTTGATCAGACTCCCTCTAACCTCAAAAATTATCGATGCTAGACCTCTTTCTCCCGAGGAATTAAGGTATATGACTATGAACTTGGTCAATAGTTTAAATCATGTTTCAACACAGACCAATAGCTCTTGAGTACTCTCGAAATATAAGAAAACATGGATGCAGATTCTCTCCGTGAAACAGTGTAAAATACAATTCCTATTCTATCTCCAATTCTGATTACAATCAAATTCGATGGAAATAGAAGTACCAAATCCAATCTCTTGAAGTAAGGAATTAAAAATATGTCCAATCCAATCAAAGTAAATCCGTACAAAAAGGAATATTGTCAAATCAATTCCAATTTCCTTAAGTTCAATCAAATCTCATAAATATAGGAATTGATATATGTTTTTGAATCTCAAATACGGAATGGAATAATTCTGCCAACATATTTCCTATTTGTTGGATATATAAATTTCCTTTTGATATTTCAACACAACTACTCCCTTCATCCCGCTATAATTTACTGAATTGCTTTTGGTTCAAACTTTAAGAAAAGTTGAGGTGGCAATTCAGCAAAAGGGCATATTGCAGTATCACTGACGTCAGCGTAAAAACAAAAATAAATGGAAAATCTAGAATGGTCCAAAATAAAATCTCCATTAATAATTCCCTCAATTTCAACAAATCTGGCCAAGAAAGAAGAGGGGAAAAAGAGAGGGAAATGAATTACATTAGCCATGAACCTAACAACATACAACTACTCTAGCTACAAACAAGGAAAATATCCTAACACTACTTCAAGTACTACACGCTGCTCCTTACATTTCATCTTCTTTTTCCTTTTTTCCCCAAGCTCTCAAGTTCAACGTCGAGCAGATTTTGGGCTTATTTTTTCAGTGATATTTCCTAGAAAATGAGGGAGAATAATCTATCCAATGAGGAGTATAACGCTATGGCTCACTTCCTTAAGGTCACAAAAAAAGACATGTTGGCTATGACAAAGCCACTGAGGTAGCAGCAAAATGGAACATAGCTTTGCGGACACAGACATGGACCGTAAAGGATCAAGTTGCAGCCGGGGTACCTATACGAATGATGAGTTAAAAACCAGGAGGAGTGAGAACAACAAACAAGGATATAGATGAAGATGCATTCAAGTCAATTCCATTATCACTAAGACAGACTCGTAAGAGGGAAGCAGCCTAATGCAATGTAAGCAAGAGCATGATTCATCGACTCATAAAGAAGGGAAAGCTCAGAAAATACAGCAATGCCATCAAGCCTTTCTAAAGGAAGCAAACAAAGTGGATCAGGTTGAATATGCATGCACTAATATCAGGTTTAAAAGGCATTCCAGTACATTAAATTCAGAAGCATGTATAATGTCATACATCTTGATGAAAAGTAGTTTTTACTTTTGGAACAATCTGCAAATTGCATTCTTTTACAGGAGGAATGTGATCTATACAGAACACGTCAACATAAAGGCTATATACCCAAAGTCATGTTCATTTGTGCTGTAGCTAGGCCTATTATTGTTGAAAATGGTGATGTTATTTTCAATGGTACGATTGGCATATTCCCACTCATTAACAAGGTAGCAGCAAGGAGAAAGAGAAAGAATAGACCCAAATGTACTATCAAGACGAAGGCCAAAGTCAAAGTAAACAGGGATGTAATGACATCATGCCTAAATAATGAAATTATTCCAGTAATCAGACGTAAATGGCCACCAGGGTTAAGGAAGAAAATATGACTGCAGCAAGACAATGCACCAGCTCACCCAACAATGAAAAGTTCTGCATTCCTAAGGGCTGCTAACTCTAATGGGTTCAAAATAAAGATGGGTTCACAACCATCCAACTCACCAGACCTCAACATACTAGACCTGGGCTTTTTTAGATCAATTCAAAGTCTCCAATGGGAAAGAGCATGCAAAACAGTGGATAAACTAGTAGAGGCCGTGGACAAAGCGTTTAAGGAAATGAGGGATAACACTATCAATAAAATATTATCTCACTACAGGCTATGATGATTGAGGTGATGAAATGCAAGGGGAACAACAATTACTCTGTTCCTCACGTAAAAATGGATTCCCTAGCTTGTATTGGTCTACTACAGAATGATTTGGATGCGGATATAACTCTAGTGAAAGAATGTGTTCAGTTTCTAACAACCCAAAACAGGATATCGAAGATTGCGAGGCTTCTAAGAGGATTGAACACACTAGATGGGAACTAGCAGCAAGGCTAAGTATTCAAGCCAGGTATCTTTTGATCAATGATAGTGTTGCATGATTTTGGTTATATTGTAAACATGTTGTAATCAGTGGGCATATTTATGCTGCAACACTCAATCATTTTGTATGAAAGACACTGGTTTAAAAATGTTGTTATCAAGTCCATGATTTTATGTTAATCCAACATGTTTTATCTATGAGTGGTAGCAGTAAAATCAATAACTAGTGTAATGACATCCTATGGGTTTAAGACCCGTGGTTGCATTTCACAACAAACACACATTATACATATAGTTAGCAACACCTCATTTATGTTTTAATTTTTAGGTCTAGCTTGACATCAGTGGTGGTTGGTGACTCACGTGCGGTCACATTGATCGGCGCTGGTTGGTACGTCGACTGGCAGCAGGGCCACCAGCGGTGCAGTAACCGACAGTGAGGTGGCCGACATCGCTGGTGAAGTGGCGCACGTCGGGAGGTTCTCTGGTATGGTACTGTAAGGAAACTGGTCTTCATAAAAATAAGCATCCCAGCTGTTGAAGTAAGTACGAGTTTCCAAGTCCAAAAGAAGATAACCTTTCTTTCCGGCAGGATACCCAAAAATCAAACATCTACGACTCAACGGAGCAAACTTGTCATGGAATCTGGGAATGTATGAGGCAAAAAACAAACAATCAAAGACTTTCAAAGCTTTGTAATTTGGAGGACGTCTATAAAGTAACTCAAAAGGTACACGCCTATCGAGTTGCTTTGTCGGTGTCCGATTGATCAAATAAGCAGCACTAAGGACACATTCCCCCCAGAACTCAATAGGAAGATTGGCTTGAAAGTGTAAAGCACGAGCCGCATTAAGCAAATGGCGATGCTTGAGCTCAACGTAACCATTATGTTGTGGTGTATCAACCATAAATATCTAAAAAATGATCCTGGACTCACAAAATATGATCTCAAAGGTAGAAACTTTGTACCATTATCAGCCCGGACACGCTTAATCACACGGCCAAACTGATTCTTGATCAAAGCATAAAATTCACCAAATCTAGATGCTACATCAGACTTAACAACTAATAAATAAACCCAAACAGAGCGGGAGTAATCATCAATTATAGTTTTAAAAAATGCACCACTAGAAGATGGTGTTTTATAAGAACCCCAAACATCACAATGTATTGATTCTATTAAAGAAGTAGCATTTGAATTACTTAAAGGAAAACTATGTCCAATTTTTTTGCTATATAACAGACAGAGCAAGGAACCGAAACTTAATTTGTGCTAAAATCAATAGTAAAGGTAGAAGACAACACCGAAAAGGATGGATGCCCAAGACGCTGATGCCATAAATCAGAAGAAGTAACTGAAGTAACTGTTGGTAGAGACTGCAAGAGACAAACATCTAGATCCAGCAAAGGAAGCCAATAAACCCCCCTTGGTGTTCACCCAAACCAATCACATTCGTCGTACTATTTTTCTATAAAATGTAATAATTTTTAGTAAACAAAGCTAGACATTTTAATGCAGATAACAATCTAGAACATGATAATAAATGACAATGAAGAGAGGGTATGTATGAGTAACATCCCCAAAATGAATAGAACCGTATTGGTTCACAGATGACACAGAACCATTATACAGCACAACATTCATGGAATGCGCAGAAGTAGTAATATCAAAAAGAGAACCCTTGTCACTGGTCATGTGATATGAGGCTCCCATATAAAGTATCCATGGTAAAGTAGACGTACCTGACCTATGCTTAGATACAACATTAAACTGATTAAATAAATGTAGGATCGTACTCCATTGTTCATCAGACCAAGCAGGACCGAAATCATAATGGACAGGAGTAGTCCAGGAGGCTATGGTAGCATGTCCCGGAGGAGACAGCGCCAGCGCCAGCGAATGGTTGAGGCAAGCTACCACCGACGGCCGGTCTGATGTTCACAGCGATGGCGTTTGGCTGGATTGGCTCCGACTTCCTGGTCTTCTGGTTCAATTCTTTGAACCAATCTGGTACTCCAGTAAGCTTGAAATAGGTATCTTTGTCATAGCCCTTGCGATTACAATACGAACATATCAGATTCTTGCGATCATCTGAAGTGAGAACAACTGGCGAAGAACCCGAAGGTGGTGGACCTCGTGCACCATACGCTAGAGAGTTAGTTGAAGCCTCGCGAGACCGAACAATAGCTCTGTGATTCTCCTCCTGAGCAACAAGGGAATATACACGCATGACTGGTGGAAGTGAGTCATTGGTCATGATGTTGGTTCGCAAGGTGTGATAGCCTTCATCAAGACCCATGAGAAACTGGTAGATCATATATTTCTCATGTTCTAGGAAGGGATTGGCAGCATGGTTGTAAGTGCACATAGGTTTACAAGCTTCACGGGTGAAAACTAAAGGAGGCCGGAGGGAGTTGTAGTCACTAAACAACTTCTTCAATTTGCTAAAATAAATGGCAACACTCTGACCATTCTGCCAACAGTTCTGGATATTTTCACGCATCTGCATAATTTTTTGACCATTCCCAAGGGTAAAACGCGCCTTGAGATCATCCCATAGTTCCTTCATTGTGGCGCAGTAGCTGGTGGATGAACGTAATGGTGAATCTAAGGTCTGCAAAAGCCAACACATCATGGTACCATTAATTCCAGGCCATTCAACTACATCGGGATGATTGTCTGGAGGTTTAGTAATGGTTCCATCAATGAAATTATTCTTCTTCTTGGCAAGCATAGCGTTGTAAATAACATTAGACCATTCTAGGTAATTATCCTCTCCTTTAAGTATGATGGGATAGATGAACAAACCCGGGCCGTCGATAGTAATGAGAAAGTAAGGGTCATGCATTGAATGACCCGTACTAACAGATCCCCCAGTGCCAGATTACAGTTGCAGCTGTTTGAGTAAAGTTACAATCACATCGGTGTTACTGAGGTTTTGTAGTTTAGTAGACTCGGCTTCAGCAGCGATGCGGGCTTGTTCGGCGGCATCAGAACTAGCATCAGGTTCAGACATGGATGCGGATCAGCGGTGGCAAGCAAATTGGCGGTAGGCTACGGCAGAGGTGACGCGTGGCTTGCATGGCAGCGACAGAAATCCAGGACGGCGGTGCGTGAATTACACGTGCGATCGAACAACAAGCAGCGGACACCCTCAGCGACGGATCGGCGATGGCAGATTAGCAGCTGTGTTGACAAACATTAGACGCACGGTTGCAGCAGATCAAGACAGCGGCGCATGAATCGACTTAAAATTGTATTTTTTTTGTATTTTATAAGTTAAAACATATAATAAAGTTCGTTTGAATGTTAAAATGTAAGAAATATTATATAAAATTCCAATATTTAAATTTAATATTTTATTATTTAATTTAACAAATACATTGTATAAGGAAAAATACAATGGACTGTCCATATATAATTTAAGGACATGCCACCTCTCAGGAGACTTCCTCACCATAATAAACGATAAATTCAAAAAATCATTTACACTGTAAGGGTTCCTTGTAACCGTCAATTTGACACGAATACAAATTAATTGATGATGTGTCCATATTATACCATTATTTTTGTGGATCTTTTGTACTCAGTTTGGTAGGCTTTTGTGCTTTAGATACTCTATTTTACCTTGAAATCCTATTACTAGAGTTAGGAGCGACTTAATCGCTTTTG
>JAULKK010311329.1:0-11913 GCA_032355705.1 Rubia peregrina
CTAATTCGTTTCAAGGGCAGCGACGTTGTTCGTGACTCCACCTTTATGTGATTGCATGCAAACGTGTTATTGCTTTATGTTAATCGCATGATTTTATTATTTCGTATTTATTTACCATGAAATGTAAAGCATGATCAATTAGTTGAGTCATTATTTTGATGCATGCTTCTTGCAATTTTATTTCTGTAATTTAATTGCTGTATTTCCAATATAAGATCCTACACTGACGACGGAGCAAGGAATTGGGGCGGACGACGGAGAAGAAGCCTAGTTGAGGCCTCGCCATCACACGAAGAAGCAATATCCGTGCCGATCGTTATCGTCGGAGAAGGTGACCCTCAGAATGCTAGTCTTTCTAGAGTCACGTGGAGGTGCCTGATCGGCAGATGGAGAAGGTGAAGACCTTTGTGCGAGAACTATGGCGGCGCACGACCGTTGTAGATGGCGTATAGCGGAGCAGGGTTATTGAAGGTGGTGCACAGCCCCGCAAACCCAGATCCGACACATGGGTGTTGTAAATCTAGATCTGGTGCACAACGGCACAACCCAAGTCTGGTAAAATTTAAAGCGCAAAATTTGGTAATCTTTATTCAATGGTTATCAGTGGAAACGTCGCAGACAACGATCATCAATCGTGGGTCAGATATGCCGGAATAGGGCGGAAGCAGGTTCGGCCATATCAAAAATGGCTAAACCGGGTCATCATTTTTATTCGGGCTAAATGAACATATCTGCTGATTTTTTCTTACTTTTGTCGGCTAATTCTTTCCATTTCTATTTCCAGTTCTTTCTATTGCCTTTGTGCCTCTGCTTCGTTTTTCAGCTTTGTGTTTTTATTTTATTCTAACTCTAGGTTCATTTTCTTTGTGTGCTAGACGTAATCACGACACAAGTGGGACCATATCATGTGCTACATCTTCCATCAGCCAGCAGGGTGACCAGGACATTGTGTTCGACTGACCAGATGCAACTTGAGTTTTTCCCCTAATAAATGAGGGTCTATAATTCTCTATACGCCGGGTTGGTGTGAAGCAAGCTTTAATACACCATGTTGGCCTGTAACTCAAATGGGAGACTCACCTCACTCACTCTCTGTGAGCCAGCCATGTAGGAGTTCATCTCACCTTGTAATAGAGAGACTTTTCTCTTTTTAGTTATGGTGTTCTATAGTTTACTGGTTCATAAATTGTAGTAGAAAATAGAATAGCAGTATTATTAGCTTATTAGCTAAAAGTAGAGAGACAACACTGATGATTGTGAATACAATCAACCAAACTGTAACTCATTTCTATATCTTAATGAGTAGGAGCCAAATATTTTTTTTTAAAGAGTAGAAGACACTATAGTTGCCATAATATAGCTAAAATATTAATCCCTTCGTCCCTGGGGAATCTGCAGAGAGAGAAAATCTCTCTGCAAATTTTCCCTGGTGAAAAAGCCATTACGCCCCTGACCAATCTTCTTCCTCCAGCAGCTTTCTCCGCCTGGCCTCCCTCCCCTGCCTCCGTCCTTCTGCTTCCCACCTCCCACATTTGCCTCCCGACTCCCGACTCCTTTCTCCACCTCCTTCCCAAGTCCCGCCTTTCGACTCCCTTCAGAAACCTCCCTCGCCTTCCTCACGCCTCTAACTCCCAACTCCTGTCTCCAGATCTAAACCTCCTTGTCTCCCGCCTCCGCCGCTCTGCGCATCCTCGACACCTTCTGTCGGCTCCCACCTCTGCCTACCTACGCCTCTGGTTGCATCATCGGCCTTCTCCATCCGTCACCTCGCCACTTTTCCTTGTCAGATTGTGTGGCTAAGAGAGATAGGATATCGCCGCCTCAGATCTGAAAACCCCACGCCTCCTCATTCTCTCCACCTTCCTCCTCCCGCTGAGCCTCTCTGATTTGATCTTCCTCCACGCAACATCTCCACTGACACCTGCGGCGTCTCCGCCTTCAATGCCAGTGGCACCACCTTCGACGCTAGCGACACCACCTTCAGCCCCGTTTCGCTGACTCAACACCCTTCAAGTTTATGACCCAGGATTGGCGTTGATGGTGGCGGCCTCCGGTGGTAGGGTTTCTGGTAGAAATGCATTCTTGAGTTGATGCATTTTGGAGAAGAGAGAAGTAAAGGGTTTGGGTGGATTTTTGTAAATTTTAAGATGTTTAAGGGTGAAAAATTGAGAGGTTAAATGTTTCCTTAGAGGGAAAATGTGCAGATTTGTCTAGGACATTCATAAAAGGAAAGTGTACAGATTCCCCTGGGACGGGAGGAGTACATCTTTCAGTCTGTCACTTCTTTTGATATGAAAATCACAATTCTTAGTTCTTTCAACAAAGAAACTTCCAAACCCACTTACTTGACCTGAAGCCAAGTAAGGCCCTGTCCATTTCACCTGAATCAGAGTTGAGTTGAGCTAAATTTATTGGAGTTGAGAAGAGTTGAGTTGAGTTGAGAAGAATTGAGAAGAGCTGAGAAGAGCAAAATTGAATTTAACTGAGTCAAACTTAACTAAAATGAACCAAATTAACTGACTCAAACTAAACTGAAATGAAAAAACTAAACCGAACCAAATCAAACTAGACTGAACAAAAATGAACATAACTGCATCAAAATGAACCCAACTGAATAAAGCTGAAGTGAAATGAATCACACTATACTAAACTGAAGTAGACTTAGTCTAACAGAACGGGGTTAAATTAAACTAAATCAAACTTAATCAAATTGAACTAAACTATAACAAACTAAACTGAAGTGAATCAAACGTAACTGAACTGAACAAAATAAAACGTAACTGAACAAAAAATAGTTAAAAGAAGATAACGGTTAAATTATATTACATATTAATAATAAATTATGATATAAATAGTAGTGCATGTGATTTTTTATCGACTTATAATATGCTTCCATAATTTAGAACACTAACTAATAATTTAGATAGAATTTATCAGTATATTAATAGTAAATATGTTAAATACAATCAGTTTAGTTATTTAATTATATTAAATATTAATTAGTAATTAGTAATAATAAATAATAAATCATGATATAAACAATAGCATGTGAAATAAATATTTTATTTAAAAATTTAATACATAATATAAATTTTAAGATGTAATTATGGAATTCGAACCCTAACGTTATCGAGTTTGAAGTGAAATGAAATATTTTTTGGGTCATAAGCGGGCAAATTTACACATATATGCTGAAGATCATAAACGGGCTATGCGAGAAGTGCGTAATAATATAACATTGCAAATTTGGAACTCTATTGGAGGCAATGATGAAACACAGAGTGCCGATGAAGAAATATGATTAACTCTTGATGAAACTGTTTTCAATTATTTTTTGAACTACCATGTGTAATTTAGCAAATATTAATGTTCATTTGAGTTATTATATTTCATGCTATTTATATGTGTTGAACTGATTTAAACTACATATTGAGTAATAACTCTGGAGTTCAGTCATTTTGAGGAAATTTGCAATCAATGAACCGAAGTGAAATTTGGTATTGTATACTTCCATAATTTAAAACACTGATTAATAATTTAGATAGATATTATCTGAAAGTGATAATTATCGGGTTTTTCTCAATATTTACCTTGTAGTTTTTACGGTATTCAATCTTAGTAAAATTCATAATTAATATTTTAAAACCCAAACGAAACTTAATTAAATGATTTTGAAATTAAGATTTTAAATTTTATGGTATTTAACAATTTGTTAATAATTAATAATATATTTTGTTAATAATTAATAATATATTATGTTAATTGTATGTTAAATTAAACATCTATGATACAATGTATACTTTATATAATCACAATAATTATAATAATTCATACATTCAAATATGGACAACATTTACTACAAGTTTCATATTCAAAATGGATGAACGAACTTTATAAATTTTAAAAAATTAAATAGAGTTGAAAGTAGACGATCTTAAATTATTAGAGTTGAGTTGAGTTGATTGGAGCTGAAAAGAGGTGAGCTGAGAAGAGATGAGAAGAGCTGCGGGGAGTTGAGAGGAGCTGAGAAGAGTTGAAAAGAGTTGAGCTGAGTTGATTGGAGCTAAGATGAATTGATATGAGTTGATGAGAGTTGAGAAGAGATGAAAAAAAGTTGAATTGAGATTATTGGAGCTAAAATAAGTTGAACTGGACATGGCCTACATTTGAACATTCCGTTATGTTTTAGTTCCTTGGCAGAAAAGATTTAAAACAAGACCCGCTGGTTGTTTCAGGCGATCACACGACCATCATTTACTTGCCAAAGATTGTTTTAGTTAACATGTCAGGCAGGTTTTCCGGCGTCCAGGTGGTGGTAGGGGAAAGAAGACGGGGTGGGTGGTTCTTGCTTTTTGGGGAGATGGGAATTTTACGGTGGCGACGGCCTGCGGGTGGTGACAGAAGGAAGAGGGGAAATGTTTGTTTTTAAAATTATTTAAATTTTAAATTGAATATTGTACGTATGTATATAGGTGCATGTATTAGGGTGGTTTGATTCGTGGTTTGATTATACTTGATAAATCTGAAATTCCTTCACTTAGAATACATAATGTGGATGATGATTTTTGAATGGAAGCTACTCAGTTTTAATTTATTTTTTTAGATGAGCAAGATGCAAGGTGATCAGGGTTCATGAAGGTACAAAGGTTGGATCAGAGCAGCTACTATGCTCCAGTTTGTACCAGTGCTTGGGTTAGAGTTGATGCACACAACATCACTGCTGTTATGCACCAGAACTCAACTTATCATATGGCAGACCATTCTCTTTCAACTTCATGAAGTCTTTTGATCACAAAGGTCCCTTACCAAAGGGTTATATTACAGATCATAGCTTTCAACTGCTAACTATTTTCGTAACAGGAGATTGGGTGGTTTTATTGGATGTCTGGCATATTTTCGTTAACACTAGGGTGGAGACGAAACATAGGAAACACATCCAACAAACACTCATTTCTCTACATATCTTCACACTACTCATATTACTTGTAATTCTTTAATTTTTGGCTCGGGGGTGTGGAGAACCCCATAAACAACTCCCATCCACCTCAGTGGATGTTTTGGCTTAAAAAGGGATATTTTCCGGAATAGTGAATAGTCAAATATGAAATTGTAAATCCGAAAAAGAAGAGGTACGTGAAAGAACTGCAGTGGCAAAATCATGGATTTAGGTCTAGGTGCTTGGATTTAGGAGAAGAAAATGAGTGGATGAAATTGAATGTAAAATGTAAAAAGTAGAATGAGTTGATGAAATTGAAGGAATCTTACTGGAAAGTGTGCCAATATAAAATAAACAACTAAAAAAAGTGTGTCATTGTTAAAGAAACGGAAGAGTATGTGTTTTATATTGTAAATGAAACTACTCCCTCCGTCCCATAATAAATGGCAACATGGGAAATGACACGGTATTTTATGAAAACTGAGGTGGAAGTATTGGTGAGAAATAATTGATGAATATTTTGGTCACTTGACCCCACCTGCATTAGTGGGTTTAGTGTATAGGTTGATGGATAAAATGGTAATAGTACATGTCTCTTTCATACCAATTAGGTAAGAATGAAAGTGTGTCATTTTATGTGGGACAGACGAAAATAGAAAGAGTGTCATTTATTACGGGATGAAGGGAGTATAAATTTTACTTTGTTTGTTGCTAAATTGCTAAGAATGATTATTAAATGAATTCATTATGGGATATAACAAATTTTATTAATGTTTAAAAATCAATCAACGGTTGATGAAAAATTATAAATGTAACAACTTCTTTGGCTAAATTAATATCTTTATAAAATATCTCATTTGCTAACCATTCCACCACCACTATACCAACCTCTCCACCAAATTCCGAACAACATCATGTCATTCATGATCCCCATCTTTCTACATCTCCCCTGCTATTAAGCAGTGCACTAAAAACATCAACTCAATATTAATTCATATAAACTGACATATGCTCCGTATTTTGTACTCCCTCTGGTTTTTTAACATTTGACTCGTTTGACCGCAATTTTTTTCATGACATATTTGATCATCGATAACTTTTGTTATATGTAATAATAGACATCATGTGAGAGTTTTTTGGATTCTCCGTAACGTGTAGTTTCTGAAAAGTAAAATTTTATCGTTTGTTATTAGACACAACTAAAGTTATCGGTGGTCAAACATGGCTTGAGAAAATATCCAAAAAATGAGGACAATGTTAAAAAAAATCAGAGGGAGTATATTGTAACAATCAATTAAATAAATATTTTATAATAATTTTAGAACATTTTATAATATATGATAAAAAGGGAAAAAACCTACTTGATATAACAAATTTGATATTACTAAGGGCATGGGCAATGTGGGACTCTTAATATTAAGAGACCCCTCTAGACTCCCCAAATTTTCACAGTGGGATATTCTAGAGGGGTCTCTTATTAAGAGAGACCCCTGAGGAGGCTCCAAGCAAGAGACGCGCAAGAGGCTGACAAAGGTGAAATGGAGCAGGCGCATGGCGGCCCCCTTTTTTTGACCCTTGACCGGACACGTGTCACCCTCTCACTGGGCACGTGTCCAGTTAATTAAAATTATTTTTTCTTAAATTCTGATGGGACACATGGCACCCATTGATTGAGCCACGTGTCCCAGCATTTGTTTTTAAAAAAATCTATTTTTTAAAATAAAATAAAATTAATTTTAAAATATTTTAAAATGTAAATTTATTTAAAATCTGGAAAAAAATAACGTAAATAATAATTTCTGAAAAATGAAATGAAATTATTTTTAAAAAACAAAATTCAATTTTAAATATTATAATATTTAAAAATATAAAAAATGTAAAATTGTTTTAAAATCTGGAAAAATAACAATGTAAATAATATTTTTTGGAAAATAAATTATGAAATTATTTTTGAAAAATGAAATTCAATTTTAAATATTATAATGTATTATTAAATTTGACATTCAACTTATTTTGAGTGGACAAATTAATTTAGATTAAATATTAATGGTGAAATTAATGACTAGGATAAAGAAAATCAAGTGGGGTTTATGAATAGTGCTGAGTGGTCTCTTACCACTGTGGGAAAAAAAGTGTCTCTAAGGTGGTCTCTTAAGGTTAGATGGAAGAGGGAGATTGAGAAAAATAATATATAAAATTGGTAAAGGGTCTCTACAATTGCACTTGGTGTTAGTATAGTTTGTAAGTTCTTAAGCATCTTCAGTGAATTGTTTAAAAAAGATTATTTTAAAAGTGCTATTTTTAAATAGTCCGGATTCTCTTTGACCAATTCTTCCTGTGATCGTGTGACACACCGTGAAACGACAACGTTTCCTTTTCTTACTCCTCCAACGCTTATTGGTAATCGGTTTCAGCCAAACCGCTCCGTTTATCTTTTGTTTTACACCGTTTCCATTTTTATCACCACATTATCTTCAGACAATCATCAGCAAAAACCCATCAATCAGCTGCGCGATTCTGCGTATGGTGGTCACCCCGGCTTCAATTCCGACTCCGCCACCCCAGTGACGAGCAGATTTTGAGGCGGCGAAGTGGTGATGGCTCGATTAATGCGCCCATAAGGTTAATTAGTTTAGCCGAGTCTTGGATTTTGATCTAGGTGATGTTATTGAGCAACCCTTGTGCTGTTGTTTAGAGTCTTGACAAGAGTATTATGGGTGAAGTCTTCTAAATAAAAACCATGTACTTCTAGGAAGTAGACAGTAAAGCAATATGGCAATAGTCTGCAAATGGCGCAATAGAGTCCAATGCTTGTAAATGTACCGGTGAAAGTTTGATACACTCGAGTACATTATACATGTTGTATTGCAAGAGCCAAAAAGATACTTGGTTTTTTGTTTTGTAAAATACTAGGGTGATTTTTACATCATTAACACTTTTTTCACCATATTTGCTGGATCAGAGAAGATAAAATGTTTTTTCAAGAAAAGTTGTTTCAATATATTCCATGGCTACAAGAAAGAATGTAGAACTGTTTTCAATTATAACCTGTGTTATGGTTATTTCTTCATTATTGTGACATAATCCGATTGAACAAATTTTGTTCTCCTAGAGTCTACAAGCAAAGCTAACACATAAATCTAACTTAGCTGCAAGCTATAGATGAAACTACACAGTTATCCCCCAGGTGACTCACGTTGTTGAGAGATAGCTGCTGCGCGAGACAAGCTTCTTTATCACCATCTTTATCGGTATCTATAGTTTCCCACATGAAACAAGCGTAGGAAATATGAACATGGTTCTCTTCACCCGCAGTCTAAACTGCTCGCTCGTAGTAGTCTCGAGCTCTATTGACATCACGGTAAAGTTCCCATATCAGTCTAGTATATTGGCATAGAACTTCACTATCTGTAGGATCAACTAAAGTTGCTCGACTATAGTACTTCTCTGTACTCGTAAGATCCTTCTCTGTCTTCAATGAAAGCGTAAGTAAATATAAGTAATCATGCGATACACAACGCCTTGTTAGACAAATGAAGAAGAACATGTAAAAGAGGACTTCCCCAACTGCTAAGGCAAATGTGTGGCATGGCATAAACAAGCAAACCTGAGTAACCTTAAATAATTAAACATGTCACTACAATTTTAGCAAATCACAGCAAGAATCTTGACTTCAAAAGAACAAGTTTGTAACTGATGTGGTATTCCCGATCCGGCTAGATGGCTGGTATTCACCATTTATAACTGTGAACCTGCAAAACAAATCCCGAAAGTGATTCTGTGGAAAGGGCTTCGACGTTCAAGTCAGTATTTTCCTTCAGAGAATTGATATTTCTCAGTTTAGTATCACTTATCTCAGCCAGTGCTGTTGTTCTTGTATTTATAGTGGACTGTAGTCAAAAATCCGTATTGTTAGGATTTCCGATTGTGGGCTGCATCATGGTTACTATAAACTTGGTTTGTGGCTGAGTCCTGATCATGGTTATGCCTTTCTCGATTCGTGGCTTACTCCTTTTAGACATGATCCCTCTTTTCTCGGTTCATGGCTAAGAGTCATTGGGCGTGACTATGTGTTTACTAGTTCGAAGCTAATTCTTGGGCTGGGCATGAAGGCCAACATTCTGTAGCCTATGGGCTAGGTATACACCATAAGCCCCCCTACCCATGAAAACTAGGAAACACAAAGCGATGACTTTGTTTATGGAATGTATGTGAACTGTTATTTTGTGAACTTCTTAAGCTGTAATAACATGTTCGTTACTATTGCAACTTACACTGTTATCACGAAGTGTTACTTGCTTCTTGGCTAAACTTTCGATTTTGTTGGGATTTCTAATTTTTGAATTTTGAATTTGAATCTTCACTTTAGGCGTCGTACTTCCAATAGACTTGGTTGTTGGGATTTTGTTTCATTGAACCAAGATTCTCTCCTCATTATTCGCTACGCTATTCCGACTTCACTGTCCTACCATTATATTTTCTTCCCTTATAGGTGCTTTGAATTCACTTTCTTAACTCTGTCATTGTTCAGTGCATTGTTCATTGATATACTGCCGCCTTCTCGTATTTCGCAAAAGGTAACCTACTTTTTGTTAGAATTCCCATCATTGTGTTTCTAATATGGTTTAACTCCTCTTGACTATTCATTGTCTTAAATTAAATTTTCTACTTTATTGATTATTCAAGCGTCCGAGTTCTTCCTCTTCTTCTTCTCCTTTTTACTGATCTTGTGTACCGCCGTTGTTCTCCGACAATTCATAAGTTTCTCTGTCTTCAATCTTCGTTCTCTTTTCTGAACAATTTTTATAATTGTGAGTTTGTGTGTTGTCTCCATTCTTATAATTTTCTTTCTTAATTTTAGGTCTGCAATCTTCCGATTGTATTTTCCGGCCTACATGTTGTGTTCCTTTTTCCGAATTTTACCGAAATATACCTTCTGTATTATGTAGTTCCAATTAATAGGGTTTTTGTCTGAATCCTAGGAGTTAAGTCTGCTGAAACATCTATCCTTAGTCTTGCTCATCCTTCGGTAGAAGATGTCCAGGTTAATGATGTTAATTCTGGGAAGGATTATGATTATGCTACCAGCTCTTCTGTCGTTAGTATTATTATTTTTGACTACTAGTTGGAAAATTTTAAAAATAATTTTCTTTATATGTCTTTGTTTGAGCTTAAGGCAGCTGATAATTTCGAGAGTGTTCACGCTCTTCCAACTGGTTATGTCTCTTGTTATTAGATTATCTTAAATTTGGATTTACTTTTTCTTTGTCCCAACACATCATAGATTTACTCTTACATTATCAAATCGCCTTATCCCAGTTTCATCCCAAGGGTATAGCAATCATTGTGGTTTTTCAATTTTCACCATGTATGTGAACAAACCCAAATCCCCTTTTCTATTGACTTATTCTGTAGCTTGTATCAACTTCGCAAGGTTAAAAAATCATCTGATGAATTCACATTTTACCCCGTCATTCCTTCTGTTGAGCTTGTTGGTGAATTTCTTAGTAATTATGGTGTATGGTGCAAAAAAAAATTCTATGTTAAACTTGGTGATGAGCATGAACAGATGATGTGCACCATTATCCATGCGTTAGCCAATGCATTTGACACATTTATTATCATCTTTTTCTTGGTTGATTTATAGTTTTAGTTAGGTTTGCACAACAAAGGGTATAGACGGTCATTATTGGGTTTCTTGTCTAAGTCCCAAGTTTTGTAGACATAATTGAAGCTAATGGAAACTTTGTATTCACGGGCACCTAGATCTTCCTTTTTGATCTTACTAGTAGGTTGCTCGTGAGAACTTTTTATCATCTTTTTGTAGAAGGTCATCCGCGAGAGTAGTAGATATTTGAAGGCCATTCACAAGGATGGTAGAAGATATCGAAGGCCATTCACAGGGATGGTAGTAGATTGAAGGCTACGAACTCTAAAGCGTGGTAGTAGATGGAATTGAGCCCAAGAAAAAGGGATTCGAAGTTCAAGAAGGCCAAGGAATAAATAAAAGGGATCGTTGTTTGAAGTTGGATGGAGTTCTGGGAAAAATTAAAGAAGAATTAGTCCTTGAGAATGGATCCACTGGGTTTGTCTTCTCGAGTGCTATAAAATCGACTATAAGAACTCCCAAATCGGACCCACGGTTCACCCTTAGTGGAGAAAAAGTCAGCACCAAACTAATCACAGGCGGCATAGATTGTACAAGGCCAGCACGAGGGCTAAGCCTAGCAAGGCCCTTACTGCACACGTCTGGAGTCTTTCACAGCCCGTTCCACTAATATGAGCCGTGCCAAGTACTAGCACAGACCGTTCCCGTTCCGGCTGACCGTGCACCTAAAGTCATCCTTTCACTCAAAGTATGAGAGCATACCATTCCGTTTTACACGGCCCGTACCATTTCAAGTCACTAATGCCAAGACCAGCCGACGGGATGCGGAGAACATGTCCCATGTTGAGATACTGAGAAAAACAAGGTTCCAGCCAACGAGGCAC
This sequence comes from Rubia peregrina, assembly GCA_032355705.1. Lineage (NCBI taxonomy): Eukaryota > Viridiplantae > Streptophyta > Magnoliopsida > Gentianales > Rubiaceae > Rubia > Rubia peregrina. Next base: position 11,429 of record JAULKK010311329.1, read on the forward strand.
GTCAAACAACACGAGGTGTGTATCAGAACGTAAAAAATCGAGTGTCGGCCGATGGCCAGCGCTGGTTGACACGGATCGCGCCGGTACGAGGGGTTACAGTCCGTGCTAAGGCCAATTCCTGTTTGGACACGAGGCTACGACCCGTGCCAGGGCCGACGTGCTGCGCCAGAATGAGGCCCCCTCGGCCGGCACGGGCCGTGCTAGACACTACCTACACGCCGGTTGCGGCTGCTAGGGTTTTTAGCCATTTTGGGCCTATTTTTAGACTCAATTCTGTACTACTATATATATATTAACCTATGTCTACTAGGGTTTAAGTTTATGCTCATTTTTAGATCTAAAAAGTATACTAGAGAGAGAAAATACTCTTCCTTCTCTCTAGGTTCTTTTATTTTTATTTTTTGCTCAAAAGTGTTGTGTCCAATGGAATATTTGGGTTCAATGCTTAGGGAGTCGGGACCTTACTTGGGTAATATATTTGTATT
>JAULKK010311357.1:0-11912 GCA_032355705.1 Rubia peregrina
GGGGGTTTGGTTGGTTGGTTTCCTAAGTTATGAAAGTAAAAACAACAAAACTAGCAAAGTCAAGTAACTATGCTAATAATGCAACAATATAAGAAAAAGAGTAAAAACTACAAAGACAAAGCCTGACATTAAATATTTCCCAAGTAACAAGCAGTCTCTTCTAGCATGTGCTCTTGATTCTTTGAACTACAGTTACCTGGATTTTCGATGGATTGTGGTTTATTTGAGGTAGCCATTCTTCCCTCATTAGGAGGAAAAATTCAATTTGAATATATATGGGTAGGAGAAGAACTGCCCATCATTGTGCCTTATCTTCGGTAAATTTAGAAGATCCCAAATCAAACCCTAGCCTTCAATTGTAAAAGCTATACAATGGGACCTTTTTCGGACTTAAGGTTCTTTCAACCAAGCTATATTTCACCAATAATTCACGCATTGATACTTTTTGTTAAATATTAAGTGGTATTTAGAGATTCTCCATTACTTCATTAAGAAATAGGTAGTTCAGAAATTCACCATTCTCTCGCACACCAACCCTTCTTCATGGTTAGGTTGAGATATTGCCAATATTAATCCGCTGTTCAATTTCCATTCCTCATATTGCTTAAGCATGGGTGTTTTTTTTTATCAATTTCATGGTTGGTACATGATACAAATGAAGGTCTGCCTTCAATCTTTCCAAAGTAGCAAACATTCCTTTCTAGCATCTACTAATGATTATTTGAACTAGAGTTACTTGGATATCCGATGGATTGTTGTTGATTTGAGGCAGCCATTCCTCCTTAATTAGGATGAAAATTTGGATTTTAATATGTATGGGTAGGACCACATCCGCCTATCATTGTGAATCTTTCTCGGTGAAGTTAGAAGATACCGAATCAAACCCAGGCCTTTGATTGTTAAAGTTGTAGGATGGGGTCTTTTTTGGGCTTAAGGTTCTTTCAACCAACCTATATTTTAAAAATAAGTCACTCATTGATACATTATGTTTAGGATTAATTGGTATTTAGATATTCTTGACTAGTCCATTGATAAATAGGTTGTTCACAAATTCATCATTCTCTTACACACCAACCGTTATTCATGGTAAGTTCGAGATATTGCAAATATTAATCCATATTTCAATTTCTAAACCTCATATTGCTTAAGTACGAGTGGTTTTTCATCAATTGCATGGTTGGTATATTATTCAAATGAACCCTAACATTCAATATTTCCCAAGTAGCAATCAGTCTTTTCTAGCACGTGCTCTTGATTATTTGAACTACAGTTACTTGCATTTTTTGATGGATTGTGTTTGATTTGAGGTAGCCATTCTTCCCTCATTAGGAGGAAAAATTAAATTTGAGTATATATGGGTCGGACAAGAATACACAATCATTGTGACTTGCCTTGGTGAAATTAGAAGATCCCAAATCAAACCCTAGCCTTCAATTGTAAAAGCAATACAATGGGGTCTTTTTCGTTCTTAAGATTCTTTCAACCAAGCTATATTTCACCAATAAGCCACTCATTGATATATTATTTTGAAGATGAATTGGTCTTTAGATATTCTGCATTACTCCATTGATAAATAGGTTGTTCACAAATTCACCATTCTCTTGCATACCAAGCCTTCTTCATGGTTAGTTTGAGATATTGCCAATATTAATCTGATGTTCGATTTCCATGCCTTATATTGCTTAAGTTTGAGTGTTTTTTCATCAATTACATGGTTGGTACATGATACAAATGAAGGTCTACAGTCAATCTTTCCCAAGTAGCAAACATTCTTTTCAAGCATCTGCTTATAATTATTTGAAGTAGAGTTACTTGGATCTCCGATAGATTGTGGTTAATTTGAGGTCATCATTCTTCCTTCATTAGGAGGAAAAGTTGGATTTTAATATGTATGGATAGGACCACAACCACCCATCATTGTGCATCTTTGTCAGTGAAGTTAGAAGATACCGAATCAAACCCATGCCTTTGATTTTTAAAGCTGTAGGATGGGGTCTTTTCGGGCTTAAGGTTCTTTCAACCAACATAGATTTCACCAATAAGTCAGTAATTGATATGGCACACAAGGATCCAACCTAAACACAGGTACTTCATGTGGATGTTGGTAAAGGGAAGGTTGGCCACAGTAGAAAGACTGGAGAGATTCAAGATCATACCAAGGGGATCCTTATGTAGCTTCTGCAAAAACCATAAAGAAGATGTAGCCCAATTATTCATCAAATGCCCCTTCACAGCAAACATCCTACAACAACTAAAAGTGGGGGGAAATCAGAAACCTGAGGGAATTGAGGAGAAAACTCCACCAGCTTAAGATCAGGAAGCAATGGAGCAAGCTGCAACTATACTCAACATTTCTTTACCACATATGGATTGAAAGAAACCGAAGGATCTTCCAAAAAAAGGAGCAGAGGAAGGAGATCTTGATTGAACATATTCTTACTGAATGTAATTGGAGAAAAACTTTCTTTTAGTGATGTTTTTTGTACAAAGGTTAGATTTTGTAAAAGGCTAAGGGTGATGGCCTAAAATTTTGTTCTGGTTGATGACTTGCTTAATATATAACTCAGTTAATCCAAAAAAGTCACTCATTGATAAATTATGTTTAGGATTAATTGGTATTTTGATATTCTTAACGAGTTCATTGTTAAATAGGTTGTTCATAAATTCATCATTCTCTCGTACACCAACCCTTCTTCATGGATAGTTTGAGATATTGCCAATATTAATCCGCAGTTTAATTTCCATGCATCATATTGCTGAAGTACAACTTTTTTTTCATCAATTACATGACTGGTGCATGATACAAATAAAGCGCGGCATTTAAATTTTTCCAAGTAGAAATCACTCTCTTCTAGCATGTGCCATTAATTCTCTGAGCTAGAGTTAATTGGATTACCGATGGATTTGTGTTGATTTGAGGCAGCCATAATTACATTTTTAGGAGGAAATGTTGGATTTGAATATGTATGGGTAGGAAAAGAGGCGCCCATCATTGTTCCTTTTCCTCGGTGAAGTTAGAAGATCCTGAATCAAACCCCGTGCCTTCGATTGTTAAAGCTGTAGGATGGGGTGTTTTTCATCCTTGAGATTTTTTCAACCAACCTAGGTTTCACCAATAAGTCACTCATTGATATGTTATGTTGAATTTTAATTGGTATTTTAGATTGTCTCCATTAGTACATTGAGAAATAGGTTTTTTTTAAATTCATCACTCTCTCGCACACCAACACTTTTTCGTGGTTATTTCAAGATATTGCCAATATTAATCTGCATTTTCATTTCAATGCCTTATATTGCTAAAGTACGAGTGTTTTTCATCAAGTACGTGGCTGGTACATTATACAAACGAAGCTCGTAATTAAATCTTTCTCAAGTAGCAATCAGTTTTTTCTAGCATGTTCTCTTAATTCTTTGAACTAGAGTTACTTGGATTTCTGATGGATTGTGGATGATTTAAGGCAGCCATTCTTAGTTCATTAGGAGGAAAATTGGATTTGTATATGTATGGGTAGAACTGCATCCAACCATCATTGTGCATCTTTCTCAGTAAAGTTAGAAGATCCCGAATCAAAACCAAACATTTGATTGTTAAATCTTTATGAAGCATAAAGCTGTAGGATGGGGCCTTTGATTGTCAAAACCAACCTAGGTTTCAGTAATGAGTCACTCTTTGATACATTATGTTGAAGCTTAATTGGTATTTAGAGATTCTCCATTGTTCGATTGACTAATAGGTTCATCACAAATGCATCATCCTCTCGCACACCAACCCATCTTCATGGTTAATTCGAGATATTGCTAATTTTCATCCGTGGTTTGATTTAATTACCTCATATTTATGAAGTACGAGTGTTTTTTCATAATGTACGTGTTTGGTACATGATACAAATTAAGCCCAAAATTCAATCTTTCCAAAGTAGAAATCAGTCTCTTCTAGCACGTGCTCTTAATTTTTGAACTTGAGTTACTTGGAATTCCTATGGATTCTGTTTGATTTGAGGTAGACATTCTTCCTTAATTAGGAAGAAAATATGGATTTGAATACGTATCGGTAGTACCATAGCCACCCATCATTGTGCCTCTTCCTCGGTAACGTTAGAACATCCCAAGTAAAACCCAAGCCTTTGATCTTTAAAGTTGTAAGATGTGGTCCTTTTCAGCCTTAAGGTCCTTCAATCAACCTAGGTTTCACGAATAAGTTACTCATTAATACGTTATGTTGAAAATTAATTGGTATTTAAATATTATCCATTATACATTGATAAATAGGTTGTTCACAAATTCAACAGTCTCTCGCACACCAACCCTTCTTCATGGTTTGTTTGAGAAATTACCAATATCAATCTTCAATTAGATTTCCACGCCTCATATTACTTAAGTACGAGTGTTTTTTTCATCAAGTATGTGGTTTGTACATGATACAAATGAAACTCTCCATTTAATCTTTCCCAAGTAGCAATCAATTTCTTCTAGCATGTGTTTTTCATTCTTTGAACTAGAGTTTCTTACATTTCCAATGGATTGTGGTTGGTTTGAGGCATCCATTCTTACTTCATTAGGAAGAAAAGTTGGATTTGAATAAGTATAGGCAGGACAATGGCTACCCATCATTGTACCTTTTCCTTGGTGACGTTAGAAGATCCCAAATCAAACCCATGCCTTTGATTGTTGAAGTTGTAGGTTGGGGTCTTTTTTGGCCTTAAAGTATTTTCAACAAACATAGGTTTTAACAATAGGTATCCCTTTGATATGTTATGATGATTCTTAATTGGTATTTAGAGATTATCCATTAGTACATTGATAAATAGATTGTCCACAAATTCATCATTCACTTGCACACCAACCCTTCTTCATGGTTAGTTTGAGATTCTAAATATTCATATGCAGTTCAATTTCCATGCCACAAATTGGTTAAGTAGGAGTATTTTTTCATTAATTATATGGTTGGTACATGATACAAATGAAGCCCATCATTCAATTTTTCCAATGTAGAAATCAGTATCCTCTGGCATGTGCTCCTGATTCTCTGAACTAGAGTTACTTGGATTTTCGATGGATTGTGGCTGATTTGATGTAGCCTTTCTTTTGATTAAAATTTTGATTTGAATACGTATATGTAGGATCACAACTACCTATCATTGTTCCTCTTCTTTGGTGAAGTTAGAAGTTCCCGAATCAAACTTAGACCTTTGATTGTAAAAGCTGTAAGATGGGTCTCTTAGGCCTTAAGGTTTTTCAACCAACCTAGGTTTCACCAAATAGCCACTTATTGATATGTTTTGTTTTAGTTTAATTGTCATTTACAAATTCTCCATTAGCGAATTAATAAATATATTGTTCACAAATTCACCATTATCTCGCACACCTACCCTTCTGTATGGTTAGTTCGAGATATTGCAAATATTCATCCGCAGTTTGATTTCCTTGCCCCTTATTGATTAATTGGAAGTGTTTTTTCATGAAGTAAGTGGTGGGTACATGATACAAACCAAGCTCAACATTCTATATTTCCCAAGTAGCAATCAGTCTCTTCTAGCATGTGGTCATGATATTTTGGACTAGAGTTACTTGGATTTATGATAGATTGTTGTTGATTTGAGGAACCCATTCTTCCTTGATTAGGAGGGAAAGTTTGAATTGAATACGTTTCGGTATGACTACAGGCACCCATCATTATACCTCTTCCTCTGTGATATCAGAAGATCCCGAATCAAACCTAGGTCTTTGATTTGTTAAAGTTGTAGGATTAGGTCTTTTTTGGCCTTAAGATTCTTTCAATCAACCTAGGTTTCACCAATAAGTCACTCATTGATACATTATGCTGAAGCTTAATTGGCATTTAAAGATTCTCCATTCGTCCATTAACAAATAGGTAGTTAAAAAATTCATCATTCTCTCGCACACCAACCCTTCTTCATGGTTAGTTCTAGATATCGCAAATATTCATCTGCGGTTCGATTTCCTTACCTTATATTGCTTAAGTATGATTGTTTTTTCATTAAGTACATGGTTGGTAAATGTTACAAATAAAGCTCGACATTCAAACTTTCTTAAGTAGCAATCAGTCTCTTCTAGCATGTGCTCATGATTCTTTGAATTAGAGTTACTTCAATTTCTGACAGATTGTGGTTGATTTGACTTAGCCATTATGTATTCACTAGGAGGAATTTTTTTATTTGAATACTTATGGGTAGGTCCACAAGCGCCCATCATTGTGACTCTTTCGGTGAAGTTAGAAGATACCGAATCAAACCAATGCCTTTGATTGTTAAAGCTGTATGATGGGGTCTTTTCGGCCTTAAAATTATTTCAACCAACCTTGGTTTAAATAATAAGTTACATATTGGTATATTATGTTGAAGCTTAATTGGCATTTAGAAATTCTCTATTATTCCATTAATAAATAGGTTGTTTACAAATTCATCATTCTCTCAAACACCTACGCTTCTTCATGGTTAGTTTAAGATATTGCACATATTCATCCGCGTTTCAATTTCCTTGCCTTATATTGCTTAATTATGAGTGTTTTCCATAAAGTACATGGTTGGTACATTATAATAATAAAGCTCGACATTCAATCTTATCCAAGGAACAATCAGCCTCTTCTAGTGTGTGCTCATGATTCTTTGAACTAAAGTTACTAGGATTTCCAATAGATTGTGGTTTATTTGAGACAGCCATTATTCCTTCATTAGAATAAATAGTCTTATTTGAATACGTATGGGTAGGACCACAGGTGCCTATCATTTTGCCTCTTCATCGGGAAAGATAGAACATCTCGAATAAAACCCAGGCTTTTGATTATTTAAGCTGCAGGATGATGTCTTTTTAGGATATAAGGTTTTTTCAAACAACCTCTGTTTAACTATTATGTCAGTCATTGATATGTTCTGTTGAAGCTTAATTGGCATTTAAATATTCTCCATTAGTCCATTAATAAATAAGTTGTTCACAAATTCATCATTCTCTCACACACTTACCCTTCTTCATGGTTAGTTTGAGATATTGCAAATATTCATCCGCGGATCAATTTCCTTGCCTTATATTGTTTACGTACGGATGTTTTTTCATCAAGTACATGGTTGGTACATGATACAAAATATGCTCAACATTCAATCTTTCCTAAGTAGCAATCAGTCTCTTCTAGCATGTGCTCATGATTCTTTGAACTAGAGATAATTCATTTTTCCATAGATTGTGGTTGATTTGAGGTATCTATTCTTTATTCATTAGAAGTAATTTTTTTGGTTTGAATACATACTGGTCGAACTACAGGCGCCCATGATTGTGGATCTTCCTCGGTGAAGTTAGAAGATCCCGAACCAAACCCAGGCCTTTAATTTTTAAATTTGTTGGATGGGGTCTTTCGGGCCTTAAGGTTCTTTCTACCAACTTCAGTTTCACCAATAAGTCACTCATTGATATGTTATGTTGAAGCTTGGTTTCCATTTACAGATTCTCCATTAGTCCAATAAGAAAAAGGTTGTTCAAAATTCATCATTCTCTCGCACACCAACCATTCTTCATCATTAGTTCGAGATATTGCAAATAATAATCCGCGGTTAGATTTCCATCCCTTATATTGCTTAAGTACAAGTGTTTTTATTTATTTTTGAATGTGGTTGGTACATGATACAAACGAAGCTCGACATTCAATCTTTTCCAAGTAGCAACCAGTCTCTTCTAGCTTGTATTCATGATTCTTTGAACTAGAGTTACATGGATTTCCCATAAATTGTGGTTGATTAATGCAGGAAGAAAGAGAAGCCAAAACCTCTGAGGCAGGTTTATGTACCAGTCACAAAAGTAATCAAAGCTAATGCAGAGATGCAGGAACTCTGTGGAAATAGGCACCAACTGAAGAAAAGTTAACCACTGTTATGGAATTCTAAAAAGTTACCAAGAGGAAAGCAACTTCTAGGGGAATGCAGCAACAGGATCATGAGGGAATGCGGAAAAATTCTTGATCAAATGTACTAGAAGAGGCAGAAGGCAACCAAAGCAGAGGAAAAAGAGGTAATCTATTCACCCCGTTGTCTGATCCCCCATATGATAAGTAACATACTAGTCTCGAACCTAAGAGGTGTGAATGAAAGGGTAAAGCAGAAGTAAGTGATGGAGTTTTGCTAAATAAAATAGATAGGTTTGCTATGGTTCTTTGAAACCACAATTAAAAAGGAAAATGAACAAAAAATATGGGAGAGGATAGGTCTGAATTGGAATCTAGAAATACACAGCACAATTGTGGATAGTGGCAGAATATGGGTGGCTTGGAGATAAGATTATTTTGAGGTGAATGTACTAAGTAAAGGGAACCAATGGATTGACATGGAGTGTATAGTCAAGGGACAGAATATTTCTTTCTTCATAACCATGGTTTATGGCAACAACTAGCCTATAGACAGGAAAAATCTATGGAAGTTTCTGGGGAAGGCTAGGAAAGATTCAAGGGCTTGGCTAGTACTGGGGGATTTCAACAATCCCTTAAGTTTTGAAGACAGGTTGGGAGGAGCTGCAATTTAGCAGCATGAGCTGGATGATTGTAGTCCTTTAACAAAAACTGAGCCTATTGAAAACTATAGGCCCTGAATTTACATGGAGCGAAAGGAGAAAGGATGAGGGTAGAATCTATAGCAATATAGATAGAACACCTGTCAATGAAGGATGGCTAAATCAGTTAACAGATTCAATTTTCCAAGAGATGATAAATGGTATTTCTAATCATTTTCCTGGGTATTGAACTTACAAAGGGTTTAGGGGAGGATATCTAGGCCTTTTAAATTCTTCATTATGTGGACATTGTCACAAAAGTTCAGACCTATTGTGAAGGCAATCTGGGAAATGAAGGAGATCAAAAACCTCACACGAGTGTTTCATGCATTACATAGGCTGAAGTCTCCCCTTCAGAAACTGAAAGGAGATTAATTCTCTGACATTGAGAAAAAAGCTAAGGAGGAAAAAGGGAAATGGGAAATGAACCAACTGGACCTAGCAAAGGACCCAGGTTCTTTTCATAAGCAGAGGCAAGAAACTAGCTGCAGGCTACATGCTGTTATGGCAGAAGCAGAATACAAATTCCTCAAGCAGAGGGCAAAGGTAAAATGGTTAAAGGAGAGGACATCCCTACAAGCATGTTCTAGTCCATGCTGAAACTCAGAACCTACTCTAACCATATTGTCTTCTTGGAAAACAGTGCTGACATGGTTTAGGGAAGCAGGAACATTGAGGATCACCTGGTTCAATTCTTCAAGAACCTTATAGGAAGAGAGACTAAGCCTGATATGAATATTGATCAAGGTATGGCAGAGAGGGGCTCAATATTTACAATTCAGTAGCAAGCACTGATGCTTGAGCCAGTATTAGTTGAGAAGGTCTTCAAAGCTCCGAAGAGTATCAAATCCAGTAAAAGCCCTGGCCATGATGTCTATTCCAGCCTTTTTTAGGGATAGTAGGGGAAGGGGTGTTACTACAGTGACTGATTTCTTCAGGGGTAACAAAATCCCAGAAGACTTTAGCAGGGTTTTGATCAACTTGATCCCCAAAAAGCCACAGCCTCAAGTTCCAGGTGATTACAGGCTTATCTCTTGTTGATCTACCAGATGGTCACTAAAATCCTATGTGAGAGATTGGGAAAAGTATTTCCCTCATTGACATCAAATAACCAATCTGCTTTTGTTAGGGGTAGAAACATAACTCATAACATATAATTGACGCATGAGTTGCTCCACAAATACAATCACCGTGATCTTAAGCCTAGCTGCCTCATCAAGATTGACATATCCAAAGCCTTTGATAGCCTTAACTAGGATTTATTATTCAAGTGTCTACATCATATTAAATTCCCAGCTCTGTTCTTGGAGTGGATCAGGAAATGTGTAAGCTCATCTTCATTCTGTATCTCAATAAATGGTAGACCATCTTCCTCTTTTGATGGAAAGATATGGGTGAAGCAGAGTGACCTCATCTCTCCTCTATTGTTTGTCCTAAGTATGGAGTACCTCATAAGGATACTAGATAAGATATTCCATAACAAGAAAATTGGCTTTCACAAAAGATGTCAGAAAGTGGGGGTTCACAACCTGCTTTTTGCTGATGATCTCCTCATATTCTGTGCAGCTGATCCAAGGTCTTTGGAGGGGATTAAGGGAGTATTGAGAAACTTCTAGAGAACAACTGGTTTGGCTGTAAATAAGGACAAAACAGAGGTCTACTTTTCCAAAATGTGTGAAGCTGACAAAAAGTAGTTGATAGATATCTTACAAGTTGCAAGAGGTGATTTCACATTGAAATAGTTGGGGTTTCCCCTATCAGTAATGCAGTGGAATGCTTCAACATGCAGCATTCTACTAGAAAATATCACTGGAAGGCTGAGGAGCTGGGACTCCAGAAACTTACCTTATGCTAGGAAGACTCAACTAGTTAACACTGTCATCCTAAGCATAACAAGCTACTGGACCAGTGTTTTTAAAATTCCAGAGGGCATTCATAGGGATGTTGTGGACCTATGCAGAAGCTTAAGCTGGGGGAGAGAGTTGGGAGAGAGGGGATTCACAACAGTGGCATGGGATACTACGTGTAGACCAAAAGCGAAAGGATGCTGGGGACTTAGGGATCAATCATTGTGAAACAAAGCCTCCTTGTGCATGCTCATTTGGGATGTTACCTCCAAGGAGGATATATTATGGGAACAATGGGTGCATGATTAATACCTCAAGAGCCAAGACTTCATGGCTTACAAAGGATCAGACACACACAGCTGGAGGTGGAGAACTATCACAAAATTGATGATCTGAATGCTTGATCAACTGGACAATTGTGTACTGAAGAACGGTAGGTTAAGAATCGGGGGTGCATACAATATCTTGAAAGGGATCCAGCAAAAGGATCATCTAGCTGGAATGATATGGCACACCAAAATCCAGCCCAAACACATGTACTTCATCTGGATGTTGGTAAATGGGAAATTGGCTACATTGGATAGGATGGAAAGATTCAATATAATACCAAGGGGATCATTATGTAGTTTTTGTAAAAACTCACAAGGAAGATGCTACTCACCTGTTTATCCAATGTCCATTCATAGCGGGCATTCAACAACAACTGCAAGTGGGAACAACTAGAAACATAAGAGAAGTGAAGAAGAAACTTCACCAGCTTATCACCAGGAGGAATTGGAGCATGCTGCAGTTGTTCTCAAAATTTATTTATCAAATATGGATTGAAAGAAATCAAAGGATTTTCCAAACAAGGTAACAGAAAAAGGAGACCTTGAATGAGCTGATTACTTCTGAATGTAACTGGAGGAAATCTTAGTGTGTCACTTTGATAGACACATTCGGGTTTGTATAAAGGCTAAGGATGAATACCTAAACTTTTGTTATGGTTGACGATGTGCTTAATATATAAATAAGTTCATCTAAAAAAGTTATCATTGATACATGGATGGAGTTTTTTTTTCATCAAGTACGTGGTTGGTATATAATACAAACAAAAATCGACATTCAATTCTTCCCAAGTACAAAAAATTATCTTCTAGCGTGTGCTCATGATTCTTTGAACTAGAGTTAGTTTAATTTCCAATAAATTATGGTTGATTTGAGGCAGCCATTATTCCTTCACTAGGAGGAAAACTTTGATTTGAATAAGTATGGGTAGAATGATTGACGTCCATCACTGTGTATCTTCCTTGGTGAAGTTAGAAGATCCTGAGCCTTTATTGTTAAATTTTTTGGATGAGGTCTTTTAGGCTTTAAGGTTCTTCCAACCAACCTCGGTGTCACAATATGCCTTGTGACGTGACGTCAAATGCATGTATTTTCTGAGGCATTTAACAACTTTTTTGTTATCTTTTTGTTGGAAGATTGCTAGATTTAGGTATGTTTACATCATAAGGGGTTTAGATAACCAATTTT
>JAULKK010311367.1:0-11912 GCA_032355705.1 Rubia peregrina
GTTAGGGTTAGATTGACACATACAATAGTTAGTTAGGGTTATATTGGCACTTTTTGGGATTGCAGGATTATATTGGCACTTTTAGTCTAAAGTCAGGGTTATAAATGTAAATAACCTATATTTTTTTAACCCGTCAGTTTTGCTTCTTGTGACAATTGAACATTCAATTTCAAGGTAACAGAATGTAAAATTCACAGTATTAGAGTTGTGAGTATTCATATTTATTCGTGAGTATAAAGGCTCACAATGCACAAATTATATTTGGAATAAGATATTACAAAATCAATCAGAATGAGATTCTTTCCTTATCATTCTTCTATAACTCTGTTATAAGGAAATGGAGTTAAAATACTATCGCTAACACAATACTCGATTCTCAACTATTTTAAAAAATAATTATTCATATGTGACGTGGAAAAAGCCCAACAACGACTACAATAAGTGAAATTGACTTCAACTCAACTAATGTTTAGCAATAACTAATCTATTGCAAGGATGTCTAAATTACATTTCAATCAGACTAATTGTCTGTATGGTGACAAATTATAGATCTAATAAAAACTTGAATATCACCATTGGGATATTAAGTCGCTTCCTACAAAAATCATGATCACTTGGAAGAGAAAAACATATCACTCATCAATCACTTCGCCAAACGGGGATCTTCGATAACCACATCACCACTTTATCCAAAGCACAATCTATGTTGTTTGAGTTGTAAACGTTTTGAAAAACACATATATGACAGTATCCGAATTAATGGAAAACTTTTTAAAAAATACAAATAAAATTACAAAAACACAGTCCATACAAATAGATCAAGAATAAAACAGCAACCCACACAATTAAATCGATTCTCAACATGGTATATGTATTAAATCTTTTCAATTTCAAAAGAAATGGAGTAGTATATGGAATCTTTATTATATTTTGAGTAAACGTAAATTTACTGCGAATTATGGCGCGCAATTAGCAAAGGCATTGGAGAGGGGTACATGTGGACTATATTAACATTTATCTTCACTCCATCAAATTTTATACTCCCTCTGTCCCTGCTTGATTTGCAGAGAGAAAAAATGGGAGGCAAAATTTCAATAGTGAAAATTACTGGTAAAAGCTGAGCAGAAGAGAAAGATAGCCAACTTTTTGTCAGGTGCTACAGCGACAGAAAAGCAAAAACTGTTCAAATTTTGACTTGATTAAAATGATGTTTAGGGACTGATTTCTCTCCCCCAAAAAATTAACTTTTGGCTCCATTAAAAAGTGGAGCCAAAATCATAAAATTGAACTTTACATTATAATTGAAAAAATAACGAGTTTACATCTATAATATGGCTTCATTTCTGATCCCACCACAACCAAAAAGGCAGCAAAAAGCTCTCAGAATTCTGAAAATGGGCAGTTCACAAAGATGCCCCTAATATTCCTGGGTCCCTTCATCTTCTTCTTCATTAAGTTGGCCGGAAAGCTGTGATGGTTGGCCGGAATCTGACCGACGAACAAAGGCATCAACTTGCAGTTTTTCTTCTCCAAAACATGGATGGAGGAAAAACAAAAGGGGCAAAAGGGATGAGGTTGTAGCCAGATGTGGAGTATCCCTCCGAACTGTGAGCCTAATCTGGGCAATGGTGTGGGAGCAGCTGCTGAAGGGTGAAGCTGTGGATGAAAGGTCTCGACGTCATGGTCGGGTGGCAGCAAATAAAAAGCCCATCGATTTGGAAGCTCTTATGGCGCTGCCACTGCGCGATAGGAGAACCTGTAGAAGCACAACTATTGGACTACATGTCAGCAAGAGCCACACAAATGTTGTGCATCCATGCCTAACTGTGGAATGCAAAACACAAAGGCTGGAATGGTGTCTTAGTCATATAGAATGCAACATGCATTTCAGAGACATGCACAACATAATCCATATCAACGAGAAATGGTTCTATTTGACTGAGGCAACAACAAGGTATTTACTAGCCCCTACAGAGCATGAACCATATAGAGCAACTCAAAACAAACAGTATATTCCTAAGTTAATGTTCCTGTGTGTTGTTTGTAGACCCATTTTAGACCATGAAGGCAATTTTTTATTTGGTGGTAAATATGGGTGTTGAATATAAGGCAGCCAAAAACAACAGCATCAATAGGCCTAAAGGAACCATGGTTCTCACTCCTATAGAATCCATAAACCGAGAATGCATTAGGAAGAAGATAAATGAACTGATTCTAGCCATAAAATCTAGGTGGCCACCCTGGGCTAGCAAACATATTTCAATTCAACGAGATAATGCTAGCTCACACATATTGGCTAATGACCCAGAATTTATTGCAACAGCCAATTCAGATGGTTTTTTCAATTAGACTAGTGTGTTAGCCATCTAAGTCACCCGATTTAAACATTTTAGACTTGGTTTTTTTGCTAGCATTCAAAGTTTAGAGTACCAAAACCCCAGCAGCTCAACTCTAGAAGGACTTTTAGGGTCTGTGCATGAAGCTTTTGATGGTGAAGACCCTAAAAAATAGATGACATTTTACTTTCTTTGCAAAATGTAATGACTGAAATTATGAAATGTATGGAGGGAATGGTTTCAAAATGCCACATATGGGGAAACAGAGGTTGAGAAGGCTTTGGATTCTGCTGGAAAACCTAATGGTCAACTCTGAAGTTGGAATGGCCAGCTTGGAACATTTAATCTCAATTGGAAGAACGTCTAGGATTTACTGGTCGGCATGGGTATGGTGTAGACAGTGCATGAAAAAATTATTTTGATAGTTGTGCTGCTAGATGTAAAATCTAGGATAAACATGCATGTTTTGTGTAGAAGACATGTCTATAGGGCAACCTGTAAAATATGGGTGTTGATCACCCTTTTTTGAATGAAATGGAAGTTGTGTTTTATTAAGTGAATTTTTTATGAGAACGCCCAAGTGTGAGAATGTTGTGAGTAACAAGTAGATGATGGATGCAACACACAGAGGTCAAGGGACATAATTCTACACAACCCGACATATAGATGCCATCCAAACATTTTCACAAAGTTAGAACATGGATGCATCATTTTCAGATGTGCAATTACAAATTATCATCATTAAAGGCTTGCTTCTAATAACCGGGTCATCTCAGAGCTGTTGTCATTTCATTTTCAAGTCCCGCCAAGATTAGTTCAAATTTTATATCGAACCGCATGGCTACATTTGGAGTAACCTCATAATCACAGTTTCATCATTATGTCGACTGAGTTATAAATAATTCCCCACCAAGAACCGCACTGCTCGAAGACAGCACCGCATGGCTGCATTACTTATAACCCCAATGAAGCTACTTCCTAACACCCTCGGTTCATGTTTCACACTAAAGACATGCATTACCTAGTTTAGTTTGTTGAACTATCCCGAACAGGATATATGTACATAAGAACAGCGGATGGATATAACATAGATTAACAGTTAATGTCCGAAATCAAACCAAATCGGACATATGAACATAAAAACAGGTGATGAATATATCATAACATAACAATTATTGTCCTGAATGAACCCAAACTGGACATATGAACATAACAACAACTGAGAAATATCTCATAACATAACAGTTACTGTCCGGAATCAACCCAAACCGGATATATGCACATAACAACAGCTGAGAAAAATATTTTTAAAAAGCAGTTACTGTCCGGAATCGACCCAAACCGGACATATGCACATAACAATAGCTGAGGAATATATATAAAAATAATTACTGTCCGGAATCGACCCAAACCGGACATATGCACATAATAAAAACTGATGATAATATCATGAAATAGCAGTTACTGTCCGAAGTCAACCCGAACAAGACAAATGCATAACAAAAAGATAAGGATAGTTTAAGAAAGGTAAAACCAGTGTCCCGAGTCAACCCGAACCCGACTTAGACTCCACAGTGTCAGTTTACACAATCTGTATCACATTATCCGGTTGCAAAAACTAGTCCATGTGGTTGTGACTATCCTGAAAGTTCAATGAGTGGTCAATGTGGTTAGAGAATGAGCTTGAAATATGAATGCAATAAGAAATCGAAGGAAAGAAAAGAAGACAAATTTATAACCTGCGAAGTACTTCACTCGTCCGTTGGAGAAGAGGTTTGCTTACGATTTTGCAACCTTACATCAGCTTCTTTAAACTCCGCAAGCGTTTCGCAGAGCAAAACACCATATCCAGATTTGTCACGAATGCTCCATGTTGGGGGTTTTTTCCCACGTACATAGGTTGATCAGTTTCTGGGATAATAACAAGCCCCAAAATCATAGAACTCGGGCTGACCCCACTTAATGTTGTCATAATCTATGTTTGGGTCATACTCGGGACACTCTAGTGCAGGTGATTGGGGCTCAAGCTGCGTTTCAGGTAGTATTGGTTCACCAATTACTTGATCAGAACCCTCGCCAGTTCAGAAATTACTTATTTCAGCCCATGAATCGAAGTTAATTGGACTGAAATGAGTAGCTACTGGTATTTTGGAGCAAGTAAATATATTTGGTGAACCCAATCATTCAAGTCCTCCAAACAGACCTGCACCTTGGAGTGGTCAACTCCAGCACAAGCCCGTGGTGAGGAGTTTGAGGATTGAACGAGAATGAGCTTCAAGGGTAGGCTTTGGGCTGTGATTTTTTTGCCCTGTCATTAGCGTTCATGAGTACACAAGACAGAAACAGAGAAGTGGTAAAGGGTGAAGAAAACCGCAACAAACAGAAAGAAGAACTGGCCCAAGACAAACCACAAAATAAGAGCAGAAATAGATCGAAAAACCAGCAAAAACCTTGAAAACCAAGTCGAGAAACCTACATCAAAAACATATCCAACCACCACAGACAAGGACCCACAAATGATGATGCAATTGACAAGCACTAAACCCAATATCCAAGTCAAATAAGAAGACAATACGTATGACATATGTTGCACAACTTAGGTAAGGACATATGAAGATAAATGAACAGCCTTAACAACAAAATTGTAAATATGCATTCTCTCGCAATAAATGAATGAAGAACAAATGACAAATGAACATCCAAACTTTCTTTTACCGCAAAAACTCAGGTCATATCAAAGAAAAAGTCCGAATCCACATGTACGGGCCTCCAAATAAAATCTCAACAATTGCGATCACCAGATCTAAGCAGCAGAGGCACATGCAGTAGGATAGGGTTACCCAAAAACACACAAAAAAAGGCAGATTCATGAAGGCATAAGCAAAAACTTAACAAAAAATGTGAGAAATTCAAAAATCAAAGCCTACTTCACCCGATTTAAACAAGACTGTGACATTCGAATCAAAAATTTCCATACGCACGGTTATTACATGAACATGAAGCACATAAAAGAGTAACCCAGCCACAAATCACGAGAGGATAAAGATGAAAACAATCGCAATCCTAAGAAGTAAACCGATTTCAACCTCTGAAAAGTTAAATATTCTCAGATCTGAGACTAGGGTGTACAAAAATCGGCATCGGAGCTACAATCAATGAGAAGAATCTCTGTACTTTGACCGAGCTTAACAAAAAAAGTCATCTTTTCAACAAATAACGCAAAATCTAAACCGAGCACAGAAATAAAGGGAAGATCTGTAATCGAGAATACCTCCTCAATCGGGAATAAACTCTGTCCAGCGGGAGGATTCAGAGATTAGAGCAAAAGAAGGCTAGGGTTTGTATGGGATGAACGAGAGCAAAAGTGAGGAGATGAGAGGTAGATAATAGAGAGGAAGAGGCTCAGTTAGTGAGGGAGTAATGAAGAGGGAGATGAAGAATTGGTTGTGAATAATGAAGAGACCTTGGGAGCGGAGAAGGTATCCAATAAAGCTGCCGCCCAGCATTAACCAAAGGGCAGATGAAAAGGTGGTCTTCACGTGAAGGCTTAAATTCAAAGCTAGAAAACAAAAACCAAACCAAATCTACTAAACCAAACCCAAATCAGGTTTACTCATGTGTAATATTTAGGAAAATCAAAGGGCAATAATGTCATTTCCAGCCTGGTCAAAGGACCATTTTAGGAAATATCTGGGATGCTGCAATTTGTGATGGGACAGCAAAAAAAGGGAAGTATGTAATTTAAGCTGGGACAGAGGGAGTACATGTATTCATCACAATTTTAAAATAATGTTTTTTTAAATTTTAAACATGTATTCATCAAAATTTTAAAAATAATGTTTTTATAAAAAAAATTGAACCAATACTCTACACAAAGTCTTATTTTAGGCAGGCTAAACTTTAGACTATGGTTTATTGTGAAATTAAAAAGAAATTTCATTTGGTATGGGGTTAAAAATATTGATAAATTTAGGGACCTATTATGCAATTATCAAAATGCTATAAATACCACAAAAATATTTGGATTTCCATTTTTTTTCATTCGATCGGAAATCGCTTCCTTTGATCGGAAACCGCAATCTATCACCGAAAACTCCCCACCTAATGCCAGAATTTAGCTAGTTTTTTCCATATTTTGCCAATCTGCCTTGTCTGCCGATTTCCCTTCAGTTTCTGCCAAATTTCTACCGTATCCCCGCTATTTTCCATCGTGAAACTACCAATTTTCATCGATGTTTTTTCTCCTTTGCGAGCTCGTCAAATGCTATGTCATGTGCTGATTTGCATTGATTATCCAGCTATTCCAATCTAGATCGAAGCCTCAGAGGCCTCGAGGCTATTCAGATTCAGAAATTTAGGCGCGCCTTCTTCTTCTACATTTTTGCCGATGAGATGTTAAGCTTCCAACACTTTTGACAGAACCGATCTGCAACGGCGCTCTTCAACAACGTCACTAGGTTTTCTTTTAGCGTCACTTTCTCTATTTTATGCTGGCGAGTCTCTGCAATTAGTCAAAACTGTCGTGCCCTAGCTCCATGATGCCTATGCAATTATACCCTAGCTCCGCCAGTGAGGCGACTGTGAGTCGACAACGAGGAGAGGCGATTGCGGTGTGACAACGAGGAGAGGCGAAGCAATGGCAAGGCGTTCTGACAGTTTTCCGTCAGGGGCGTGAAATCAACGTGCCTCAATGATGAAGAAGGGGGGCGTGTGTGAACATGCACGTACGGCGGGTAAAGACGGTGACGGTGACAGTGAACGATGGCGGTGGAGATGAGATTCGGCATCTGAGAGGTGAGGTTTAATTTGTGTTTTATTTCTTTCAAATACTTGCTGAGATTTATTATTTACTTGATTGATTATATGATCAATAAATGTTCCTTGATGTAGTGGTTGTTAACCTGGTTGTTGAGGTATAGGTCTAGTGTTCGAATCTTACTCCGACCTTTATTTTGAAAATTTTATGTTCCCGCTTTACATGTTGAGGTTTAATATTATTTGACATGAATACATGATCAATAAATGTTCATGGGTGTAGTAGTTAGTGCTTTAGTCTTTGATGTGATAAACCCAGGTTCAAATCCCACCAGGTTCTTTTTTTTAAAAAAGAATTTATGTTGTTTAGGTACTGTAACTTTTTAGTTGAGCTTTGTTGCTTTTGTTTTCTCTTATGTCAATGTTTTTCATTATTCAGGTGATATTTAATTGATATGAGTTGATGTTTTACAGTTTTTTTTTGTGATATTGATTGATATTTGTAATTTTATTTATTTATTTTCTCGTGTTGATCTTTTCATTTTCTGGCTGAATTTTTGGTAGAAGGAGTTGATGTTTGTGGTGTCTTTTTTCTTATGTTGATATTTTTCATTTTCCGGATGAGGTTCAGGTGTGGGGAGTTGATGTTTGTAGTTTTTTGGGTGATATAGGTTGATATTTGTAAAAAAAAGTAAAATTTTCTAATGTTGATTCTTTTCATTTTCCGACTGCGGTTTTGGTAATATGAGTTGATGTTTGTAGTAAAATTTTTTTATTGTTGGTTTTTTCATTTTTGGATGAGGTTCAGGTGTTATGAGTTGATGTTTGCAACTTTTGGATGATATAGCTTGATATTTTTAGTTTTTTTTTAAAAAAGAAATTGTTGATGTTTTATAATATGTTGAGTGAATAATTTATACTCTTGAGGTACCTTAGTTTTTTTGTTGATGTTTCTTGTTTTTTTTCTCTCATGTAGATGTTTTTCATTTTTCGAGTGAGTTTCAGTTGATATTAGTCGATGTTTTGTAGTTTTTTTTTTGGGTTACATGAGTTGATATTTTTTACTTTTTTCTCTCATGTTGATTTTTCATCCTTTCGGTGAGTTTTACGCGATACGAGTTGATGTTTGTAGTTTTGGGTGACATATGTTGGTTTTAGTAGTGTTTTGTTTTCTTATATTGACGTTTTTCATTTTCTGGGTGAAGTTTAGATGATAATAATCGATGTTTTTAGCTTTTTGGTGATATAGGTTGATGTTTAGCTTTGTTGATATTTTATAATTTTCAGCTGATTTTTTAGTAGTTGTAGTCGACGTTTTTCCCCCCGATTTTTTGTTGGTTTTTATCTTATTTTAAAATATTTTTCGCTGCTTTATTTGATGTTTTATATAGTTTTTGCTGTAATTTTTTATTTGATGTTTTATGATTTTTCGTTGATGTTCTGCTATTTTTAGCCAATGTTTATAGTTTTCATTTCGTTGATCATATTGATTTTTTTTTGCATTTTTGAATTTTTTAAACATTTTTTTTGCATATTGTGAATGGTGGGAAACTGATGGGAAAAATTGGACAAAAAAACCCCTGAAAAAAATATTAGCGATAGGTCCCTGTAAATTTATTAGAGATAGTTCCCTTTGAAATTATTAGATATAGATCCCTAGAGTTAGAATATAACTAAAATAGCATGATATGTGTTATATTGTGGGATTATTATGATTTTATTGAGATATAATTTTCACTTTAGGCGTTTATGGTGAAGGAATTTATGGATAATGAAGAATTGAGAGGGAGCTATACATTGTACTTTTTCCCCTTAACCGATGGTTTTTTCCCACTGGGTTTTCCAGGTTAAGGTTTTTAATGAGTCTAAATTGTTAGACTTGTATTCCAACATAATATATTTAACCAAGTATGTAAAGAAAATAGTACACGAGCACATACAATTTGGTTACGCAATTCGGTGAAATTCACCTACATATGTGGGGTCTGGTCTAGTTGAGAATAAATCCACTAATCAGAAGAATACAGTACAGAGTAGATCATACAACTATACTTATCTTCTCTAATTACAACGTGTGAATATTGCAAGCTCCCCTTGCTACCGATCCGTCCTAATCAGACTCCATCTGACCTCAAAACTCGTCGACGTTGGTTCTCATCCTCCTGAGAATTAAGGTATGCGACTCTAAACTTGATCACGTATGCTGGAACATATGTTTGCTGGCTCTCGCAATACTCACGAAAAGATAGAAAATCTTAGTGCAGATTTTGGCGTTTAAAATTGCAAGTAATGCAGCCGATGATGTCCTTTATTTATAGTCCAGGAGCATATCAGAACTCTCCATAGTTCTCTCCACAATCTTCCAATTCCATATCTTTTTCTGAAGCATATCCAAATCCCATAAATGGAGGGATTTTACTTATCTCAACATATCCCATAATATTCCATAAATCCAATTCCATAATTATAGGAATTTTTCATAAACCCATTATGCTTCATACACGTCCGAATCAATATTGCATAATCTCCATATTTCCATAAACCAATATCATGAATATTCCATCGTTAATCAAAACCTCAGCTTTCTGTATGTTCCACCATAGAAATTCTGAAGTCTTGTGCGTGTATAATTCCTTATCTATTTCAAATTATGATTTTAATCAAATCCCATGGAGATAGGAATTACAAAATATAATCTCTTGAAGTAAGGAATTAGAATATATCATCCATATCTTTTTCCATATCCAAATATTTCAATTCTATAAATCTAATTCAATCTCATAAATATAGGAATTGATATATTTTCCTTCAAAAAACCATTTGGACGAAATATTACTTCTCACATTCATCTACGTATTCCTTATTCCACCGAAATTTCCTTCTATGATGCTTCAACATAAACTATTCCATATTTGCATAATTTTCATACATTGTCAATTAAATAAATCTGGACTTTACAAAACTGCTAGAGCTATCTAATCTAGGTAACAAAGTGATTATTGGTGGTTGATTTTGGATATGTTTCCTATCTATTACCTCCACCCCAAGTGTTAGTAATAGAAGGTCAGATATCCCCTAAAAACCACATTATCATAATATTACATAAATGATATGTTAAGGGACATTGATATACAAAATATGTATTCGTGAGTGACAATGCCGCCGTAGGTGGTGTATATGCTTGGTACATGGTGATGCTTATGGTGGTGCAGTACTCGAAAATCCTGAGTGGCCTCTGTTCTCTTTCCAGTAGTTATACAACAATGAATTTAGAGAGGACCTGTGCAACTCTTCAGTTCATTGTTGAAACCAAGCTTCAATCTGCAAGAAAGTAAATACTAGCAGCAGTACCATAGTATAGTACAATAAACCAAGCTAAATGAAGGTTAAAATTGCAACCTTGGTATACATTTGGGCATAGTAAATGCTTTAAGGAGATATTCAAGATCAAAATGTGAGAGATAGAATCTGCATTTTGTCCATTATTATTATCCCTCTAAATTCCTTCAAAGTATGAGCAAAACTTATTTCACCCCATGGAGCATGAGGATTCATAAGGTGACCTTCTTGGAGATAAAGTCAGCAGCAGAGTTTGCCTCTCTATATATAAACTGAATCTTGACATTACAAGAGGAGGCCGAGTGATTGATCTCATAAGCTGTGGAAAACACATAATAATCATGAGAGAAAGGGTCTGATATTGCCCTAATTGCAGTAAGACAATCATTTTCAAATGCAGTAATAGGTAGAGCAAGTTCAGAGACAATGATTAATGTTGTCCTAATTGCAATAAGTTTAGCATGCAAGGGACTTTGAGTTGTGAATGACTTGAAAAGGGCTTGTTTGAAATTACCCCTATAATCCCTAATAACAATGCTAGCAGTCCCCTGTCTTAGATGATAATCAAATGCAACATCAACATTTAGTTTATAACTTGAAGTAGGCTTTCCCCATTTTATTATTTTCACCCTTTACCTGTTTTCTTTTTAAGGAAATGGATAACTTCATTCTTTATCCAAAAATCATCTTTCTGGTTACAGCCTCTCAATGGAAATGCACCAAAGTTATAAAAAGTCAGGTCCTTTATTTGGTTAATCAAGCACTGAGCACTAAAGGGTTCAACATCATACATGCTATTATTCCTATGTTTCCATAATATCCAGAAAGTGATCAGACCTAGGGTTTTGATGATACAACAATGGGTTTTAAATAAACCTTTAAAATAGAGATAAAAGGAAATCCTATCCCACACTAAATCAAAGTATCTGTGTCCAATCATCATCAAATTATGTACCTTAACCCATATAGACCCAGAGAAAGAACAACTGTTCAAATAATGATCAATTGTTTTCACATTACCGCAATTAACACATTTTGATGTGATATGAAAGTCAAAGTGCTGCAAGATATTATGAAAAGATAAGAGATTGTTCATTAAAACTGATTGTTCGTACGCAGTTGCTTTGTGGAATTATGGTTTAGTTTTATTACTATCTACATAATTTCAACAAAAGTGAGAGTACTAGAGTTATCTTTATATGAATGTAGGGTCTGCGGATCTGTTGACTTCATTTATAAAATTTTCCAATTTAAAATATCTTCTAAATCGAGCACAGGTGATAGAGGTCTCACGATTAAAACTAAAGAGAAAGACACACATGAGGCCGTCTCACCATAAGTTATGGTAAGACAAAGTAATAAGTAAATTTTTAAAAATTACATAATGTACCACATGTCATTTCTAATCTTTAAATAATTATATTTAGACCCTCCGTCTCACCATAAGAATGAGTGAGACCGTCTCACTCAAGTCTTTGTAAA